>ML104182.1:0-141863 GCA_003697995.1 Taxidea taxus jeffersonii
CACACTCAGCACAAAGCACAAGGCTGGGCTCGATCTCAAGACACTGAGATCATGACCTGAACCAACTCAAGAGTTAGACGCTTAACTGACTGAGCCATCCAAGTGTCCCTAGAGATAAGGAGCCCTGTTTTAGATCAATCTAATAAGAAGGCATGAAGGGATGCCAGTTATCTAGTATGATATTGTGAGTTATAATAAAATATATATTTGGTCCTCATCATTGTTTCCCTTGGAATTTCCTAAGTGATGGGAGCTATAAAAATGTCTTCTGTTATTTTAATAAGGTGACCTTTGGACAGATTCTAAGAATAGGGGTTTGTTGCCAGTGAAGCCAATCATATGATCAGGGGGTTAGAACTTTCAGTCCCATCACCATCTCCCTGGAGGGGAGAGGGCTTGTAGGACTGTGCCTATGTAATGAAGCCTCCATTAAAAAAAAAAAAAAAAAAAGTTGGCGTTGAGGGAGCTTCCAGCTTAGTGAACACATGGACATTTGGGGAGAGTGGTGTACTTCAAGAGGGTTGATGTCTCTTCCAACATACCCTGCTCTTGCATCTCTTCCATGTGGCTGCTCCTGAGTTCCATCCTTTTATAATAAATCGGTCATCTAGTAAGTAAGCTGATTTTCTGAGTTCTGTGAGCCACTCTAGCAAATTAATTGAACCCAGGGAGTTCAACTGAGCCTACAGTCCATAGGTCAGAAGCATGGATAGCAACCTGGGCGTGTGACAGACACATGAAATGGGGTGGTGGGGTGAGTCTTGTAGGACTGAATGCTTAGCCTGTGGAATCTGACTCTATCTCTAGGTGGACAGTGTCAGAATTGAGTTGAATTATGGGACACCGAAGTGGTATCCCAAGAATTGTTTGGTGGTGTGACGGTAACACCTCCCATCCCAATCACACACATTGGAACTGGGTCCAGGAGCTCAAAGATTAGATGAGAGGGAAAGAGGGCCTGGATTTAGATAGTAAGAACAGGATCAAGAGGAATACGGTTGTGCATAGGATCATAGTATATAATACTTAGCAATCCTTCAGTAGAATTTAAGCTCCATGACAGGGAGAACTAGTAACATTTGTTGCTATAGCCTCAGTGCTTAGCTCATTCACTCAAAACTTTTGAGTGATTGCCTGGAATTTGAAGGTGAGGAAGGGTTGGCTATCATTTGTGTAATTGTTACATTTCTATCAGAGATGTGGTTATACATGTTATTATGTCCACCCAACCTCTGGTGATGATGTGGGTTTCTTTTCATAATAGATTTTTAAGTAAGATGCCAAACAACATATTTCCTAATAGGGAATTTAAGACATTAATGATCTCCATTATTGCCTAAATGGCTTTTGGCTGTGTTTCACCATCAGAAAAGTAAGTTCTTTCCATGAAAAATAAATGCCCTGAAATCATCCTAAATTTATACTTTCCCATTTCTAGAAAGAAAAGACCCATAATATTAAAAATCATTCTCTTAATTTTTGTATAACTAAGTTCCTAGACCAAATAAAGGAACAAACCCTTAACTAGGATAGAATTTCATAGGGTATTATGTCAGGAAACAGAGCTTTTGAGGGAAACCTTATTAACTTGCAACCAAATTTACTGACTTAGTGGAAAGATTGATGTAAACTATGGAAGGTGGTGGTCGTCTTCGTGGTCGTCCTCTTCTTCTTCTTCTTCAGATTTTATTTATTTGAGAGAGCAAGAGAGAGAGCTCCAGTGGGGTGAGGAGCAGAGGGAGAAGCATACTCCCTGCTGAACAGGGACCTCTGACTCAGAATTCCCAGATCATGACCTGGCAGCCAAAGGCAGATTCTTCACCCATTGAGCCACCCAGCTGCCCCTGGAAGGTGGTAGCCTTAACAATGGCTATTTATTTAAAATGCCATTGTTTGCAAAGCAAATATATTACCCCGCCCCCCCAAAACCCACCACATACTGAATTAGATATGCTTGATTCAATTCATTTGATGGCTTGTTATCTTATATATTTATTTATTTTTGTGATCAGTGTCCTGATTTGTCTGTTTTTTCCCATTTTCTTGAGATACATCTGACATATGACATTGTACAATTTTAAGGTGTAAAACAATGATTTGATATATGTATACGCTGCAAAGTGATACCAAATATGTTCAGCCAACACTGTTGGTGGATTTTTAATCTGATCATATTTCTCGAAGCCTAAAGCTAATTCATTAGCAATAAAATCATTTTGTGATATACTGCCTTGATACTTTCTACTTTTAGAAAGTAAAGATATGTACTACCCTCAGGAATTAAAACAACAAAAATATAGTTCATATCTTAACTGTGCTTATAGTGACACAATCCATGCCATCAAGGAATTCCTAATCTGGCTAAGGACATAAATACATAAAAACTAAATTTTTGTGTAAGAATATAAATAAAGTCATACAGGAAAACAGAGATGCGAATGATTACGGCCTGTTACTTAGGAAGGTACAAGTTAGGGTGCCAAGAAGGAGGAAAGAGGTGAAGATGGAAAGTAGATTTGGCCTGAGGAACTATGTAAGCAAGAGTCAGAATAGGCTTTTAAGCAAGCACCTCCGGGAAGATGGTGTGTGTATTTCAGAAAGCCCACACTGGCTAACAGTGTGTAAGGGAGGCTAGGGATACCTGACCTAGTCCAAGTATGAACTTATTGGAAGTAATTTCGACAAACCAGTACTTGTTATCAGTGTATTAAGTATTTACACTCCAGGAAGCCCTCTACAAGCTTACCATTGACTACACTCATCTTTTCAGAAATGCTGAGCTAGTAAACTGAGCCAAATGATATGAATGAACTGAGATTCCAACTCTTAAACATGGCATATACTTTCCAGAGAGAAGGAGAGATAGCCAAGGTTATCACCTAAGCCCATGGCTGTGGGACTAGAGAGGAAGTAATTGCCCTAAGAGATGTGTTAGAGGCAGAATCAAAAAAGATTTTCGAGGACAAAATTGACTTTGGATAGTGAGGGAAAGAATCTGAGGATGCAGAGTTGATCATTTTTGGGGGGCGGGGAGTTGGCTTACACTCTACTCAGGAAGGGCTGGGAGAAGGATTATCATGAATTTCACTTTGGAAAGATGGTTTCGAATTGCCTTTTGGGGACATCAGGGTGAAGATAGCCAGTACTGAGCTGTAGATACTGCTCTGAAGCCCCGGAAAGAAATGAGAGGCAAGACGGAGTGACTGACGGTCTTTAATAGGACCGAAATCACAAAAGTGAACGAAATAACCCAGACTCAACAAAGGTACCAGGGGTCAAGTCCATTTTCACGGTGGAAATGTCAGAGGATAAGGTGGATTAAGATGGAAGACCCAGGTGAGGGTGATGTCAGGGATGCCAACTGCAGCATCCAGAAAGGAGGAAGAGAAGAAAGGTGGAGATCTCAGAAAGAAGGAAGAAAGAGCTCAATCAACACTTTGAAATGCTGCCGAAAATAAGCAGCAATTAAACCACAAGACCTATTGACAGGGAAAGAATGTGGCTCCATACACAGCCACATGAATGAACTTAACTCAAAGCTGTGTCCGCTCAGGGCCGTTCACAGCCACCTGGTGGGCTTCTGCGTCTTTTTCACGAGAGACCGAATTTCCCTCTCGGGTTCTCCTTCACTGCCCTACCCTTCCCTCCTTTCTTCCACGCCGAGTGCCTCCTGCTCCTCCACACCAATGTCGCGGGACTCGCCTCCCACTCCCCTTCCCACCCACCGCCTCTCGGCGTTTCCATGGAGACGTTCTCTTAGTGAACCCAGGGACAGCGCCTCGAGGCTGGAACGCGACCCCGCCGAGCAGCGAGCAGCGGCGGAAAGAGCCGGAGCCTCGGGGAGGAGGCTGCAAGGGGCGCGGCCGCCAGGTGGGGTGCGGCGGCGGGTCGGCGCCCGCCGTCTGCGCCTGCTCGACTCCGCACCTGCGCGCGAACCTCGCCAAGCGCGGGCGGCTGCGCGGCGGGGTGGGCGGCGTGGACTCCCGCACGCCCCCGCCGCTGCGCCGCGCGTCCCGCGCCCTGACTTCGGGCTCTGGTCTCTGCTCCGCACCACCCTCCCACCCCGACCCCGACCCACTGCAGCCATTCTTACCACCCGAGTCCTTTTCTCTAAACCCTGTTTAGAGAGCCCAAAGTTGGCTCCAGCGGCCTCCTAAACCGGCGCGCCCCTGGGCAGCTGCTCTCTTCATCCATCCCGGGCGCGGACCCTGTGACTCAACAGAATTGAATTTGAGCGGGGATTTGGACTTGACGAACAGGCAGCCGGGAGAGATCTTTCCACTTTCTTAACCAGGGTACCCAGCTTTCGCAATGCTAGCTTACACTTGGAGAGTTGGCGCGGGAGGTTGATACCGTAGCCCCGCGGATAGCGCAGTTACATCAGGTTGGGGGAAAATGAGCAAGGTTAAGCCTTGCACTGTTGTGGAGGTGTCTGGGTTGCATTATTACGTATTTTTTTTTAACTGGGTTGAATTTTATCTGAGGTAAACACCGTGATAGGAACTAAAGAGGATTTTGTAGGAAGGAATTCGCTTTACAGTGGGCTCTCTGGGGGTTTTAAAATTGATCATGGGTACCTGTTTAAATATTTTCAGTTTTAGAAATATGTATAATACCAAGTGTGTTAAATTTTTTCCGTTATATTTTTCTTTGAATGTAAAGGTCTCAGTGACCCAGGGAGTCTAGATTCCTAGGAAAAGTGACACAAGCTTTTTAGATAAATGCGCTTTAAAAATAGAGTTGAAAAGACTTAAATGTTTTTCCCATTTCGTCAATAGTTTTGAAATATTTTTCTTAACGATGGTGTAATTTTAGAATGTGAGAAATTACTTCCATGGAAGTAGCAGTGTGTAGGTGTTCTAAATTTCCAACAATTAAGGTTAAATAGTTTCACACAATGTGATACAATTTCCTGTAATTGCCTGATAATTCATTTTATTTCTAACACCTCCTTTGTACTTAATTATAGCAGCTTCTAGAAGCAAGTTATTTTGTAATTTGTTGGAAAGTACTGGCGATTCCAGTTTTATTAGATGGAGGATATTAAGCAGCACCTACTTATTAATGCCTTAACATTCAGTTGGATGAACCGTCTAACTTGAAAAGATGACATTGAAGTGGTATACACACACATGTAAAGAATGTCCAATAATTTAGTCTTGAGGCTAAAAAACACATGTTTAATTGAGCTGAATATACTTTATGTTTCAGATGGAGAAATCAATTATTCTATTCCTCTGGTTACAATATGTTGTTAAGGTAAGACATTTTTGAGCATTTTAAAAAAATAATTAGTTAATGAGTAGGATGCTATTAGTCTGCCCATTTTAGAAAATGAAGGATATGTTGAAGAAAAATAACACTAAACATTAGTTTTGGTAGCTAAGACAATTTTCTCTGCTAGATGTTGCACAAATTTATGCATATAAATGGCATCTGTTTTCACTGTTTACACATTGTGTTGGGAAAAATCAGTGGGGAGAGAGATCAGAATTTGGTAAGATTCATGGTATAGTGAGGCATTTTAAGGTTGTTTTTGGTAGGAATTTTGATTAAGTATATCATTCTCTTGAGGTCTGATGCCTTTTTTTTTATCATCTAGGAATACATCTCTGATCCTGTGGTCTAGCTGTTTTGTCTCAATTGCTAACATTTTCTTTCTGTAGCACTGAACTGAACCTCTAAAATAAGCATTTTTTTACTCAAACTTATTTCTGTTGCAAGTGTGTTATCAAGAATGTCTGTGAAATGGGCACCTGGGTGGTTCAGTGGGTTAAAGCCGCTGCCTTCGGCTTGGGTCATGATCCCAGGGTCATGGGATCAAGCCCCGCATCAGGCTCTCTACTCTGGGGACAGCCTGCTTCCTCCTCTCTCTCTCTGCCTCTCTGCCTACTTGTGATCTCTGTCTATCAAATAAATAAATAAAATCTTAAAAAAAAAATGTCTGTGAAATAATTTAACTCCGTAGCTATTATCATCAAAGTACATAGCCAACACACCAGGAGGGTGTGCTGTGCTTTTCCTGTGATTTTTAGTCTCTTCTTTCTCCCTGACCCCAGGAACATGGCATTTCCAACTTTGAGAAACATGGGTGTTGAATTTCCTTGCCTTCATTTTTACTTATCTTTCTTAATTCATTTTCAAAATTATGTTTACAAATAAGGTATCCAAGGGGATGTTACCTATTTCATGTGTAGAAATTGAGATTGCTGAAATACTTTTCAGTTATAATTTGACATATTATGGGCTTAATTTTTATAAGTTTTCTAATAAAATAGAAATGGTTAATAATAACCTAGAATGCGTTTTTATTATATCTTTACAGTTACTTTTCTTTCCCATTTCAGATCTCAAAAAGTTTCTGTCATATGCCAATGAATAATCAAACAACAACAGTTTTTATTGAATGGGATGAATTTCCTAAGGCAGGAAATCCTGAATTTTATTTTTTAAAATACCAACTTGTTAATAATTTTGCTGAAAAAGTAAGGCATCTTTTTTTAAGACTCTGATAAAAATAAGCATAATATAAATTTATTGGGGCTAAATGTCACATCATAGTAGGAATTTGATAGTTATTGGGATTCCTTTCTCTCCCAGTTTTATTGAGATAATAATTGATATATAACATTGTATAAGTCTAGGGTTGCCTGGGTGGCTCAGTCAGTTAGGTGTCTGCCTTCAGCTCAGGTCATTATCCCAGGCCCTGGCAACCAGCCCTGCATAGGGTTTCCACATAAGGAAGCCTGCTTCTCCCCTTCCTCTACCTTCCTCTCCCACTGCTTGTGCTCTTTCTGTCTAAATATGTTTATTTAGATATATTTATTTATATATAAAATATGTTAATTTAAATATATAATATATATAAATATACACAATATATTAAATATAACAATATATATATAAGTATATATAAATATATATAAATGCATAAAAATATATAGATATATTTATTTAAATAGAGAGAGAGCCACCCAGGCATCCCAATAAATTTTTATTTTTATTTTTTTTAAAGACTTTATTTATTTATTTGTCAGATAGAGAGAGCAGGAGCGAGCACAGGCAGACAGAGTGGCAGGTAGAGGGAGAAGCAGGCTCACTGCTGAGCAAGGAGCCCGATGTGGGACTCGATCCCAGGATGCTGGGATCATGACCTGAGCCAAAGGCAGCCGCTTAACCAACTGAGCCACCCAGGCGTCCCCCAATAAATTTTTAAAGCAAACAAACAAAACATGTATAAGTCTAAGGTATATATAATTTGATATATGTGTATGTATATGTATATAAGATATAATGATTTGATATTTTTATATTGAAATGATTTGATATTTGTATATTGTAAATTACAAAATGATGACCACAGTAAGTTTAGTTAGTATATATTATCTCACATAATTACAAGTAGTTTTTTTTCCTTATGATGAAAACTTTTATGATCTATTCTGGAGCAACCTTCAAGTACACAACAATATTGTTACTTATTCTCATCATGTTCTACATTATATCTCCAGAAATTATTTATCTTATAATTAGAAATTTGTATCTTTTGGTTATCCTCACCCAGTATTCCCTCAGCTCTGGCAACCACCACTCTGATCTATCTGTATGATTTTAGTTTTCTTAATTCTACATATAAGTGACATTGGTATTTGTCTTACCCTGACTGATTTCACTTAGCATAATACCTTCAGGGTCCATTCATGTTGTCACAATAGCAGGATTTCCTACTTTTTTATAGCTGAATAGTATTCCCCTGTGTGTGTGTGTGTGTGTCTCTGTTTGGGCGTGTATGTTCCAGATTTTCTTTGTCCGTTCATCTATCAATGGACACTTTGGTTGTTTTCTATATCTTGGCTATTGTAGATAATACTGTAGTGAACATGGGGGTGCTGATATCTCTTTGGGATAGTGATTTTGTTTCCTATCCTTATATATCCAAAAGTGGAATTTCTGGTAGTTTTAACTTTAATTTTTTTGAGAACCTTCCATACTGTTTTCTATAGTAGCTGCACAAATTGATATTCTCAGCAGTTGTGCACCAAGGGTTCCCTTTTCCCCATATCCCTACATAGCACTTGTTGTCTCTTCTTTTTGATAGCCATTCTTATAAGTGTCATTTCGACACTATAGTTTCAATTTGTATATCTCTGATGACTAATGATATTGAATATTTTCATATGCTTGTTGGACATTTGAATATCTTCTTTGGAAAAATATTTCTTCAGGTCTTTGCCCATTTTAATTGGATTATTTGTTGTTGTTTGTTTGCTTTTTGTTATTGAGTTATAGGAGTTCATTATATATTTTGGATATTAACCCACTATCAGATGTGTGGTTTGCAAATACTTTCTCTCATTCCATAGATTGGCTTTCTTTTGTTGATCTTTTCTTTTGCTATGCAGTTATTGGGATTTCTTAACTCTTATTTCATTAGTGTGTGAAATGTTAGCATTTTATGAAATATCTTCAATAAGTAGTTGATCAAATTACCCTTGAACCTTTTCATGGGAATGATTATATTTTTAATAATTTATATGCTATACAGAGAGTAATTATTTGAGGTAATATCATTTTATGTAAAAATAAATATTTTATGTATATATTTGCATTCTATTTGAAAAATTGATTCTTTTTTTTTTAAAGATTTTTTTAATTTATTTGATAGGGAAAGACACAGTGAGAGAGGGAACACAGGCAGGAGGAGTGGGAAAGTCAGAAGCAGGCTTCCTGCTGAGCAGGGAGCCTGATGCGGGGCTCAATCCCAGGACCCTGGGATCATGACCTGAGCCGAAGGCAGACGCTTAATGACTGAGCCACCCAGGCACCCCTGAAAAATTGATTCTTAAGAAAGAATATACAAAAGTCAAACTTTTTTTTTCAAAAGTCAAACTTTTAATGAACATACCTGACACAGTTAATAAACATTCCTTAAGATGAATCTAATTATTTACAGAATATCAAAAGCATTCTTGTAAACCCACAAGAGCTTTCAAAATCAATAACATTAGAGGAAAATGAAGATTATCACATCATTCTACAGTCCATAAAATATGGACAAATTTTAAGTGAAAAGTCATTTAAAATCCGTAAGTAATATGTATTTGTTATTTGTCTGTATTGCCTAATTGTAAAAGGGAAACAATTTTATTACCAGGTAATCTGATTTTTGTAGTAATTAACAGTTGTATAATGGTCCAAAATTACATCATGATGATAGTGTTTTGTTTTTTTTAACATAATGTAAATTTCAAAATTTAAAGGAAATTATAAACTAAGAAGATTTTAACTTTTGACATTTGATGTGTACTAATATGAATAGATAGGCATAGCAGAGATTTTACATGCAATCCAGATTATCTAAAAATATTATAATGCGGATTTGTAATCTAAGTCATTTATTTCAAACAGGAGACAAGAAACTCTCATAATCTAGAAAGTATTTCATAGTAGAGAATTTGCTCTCCCATCATAGTGATTCTTTTGTGATTCAACATCTTTTGTGTTTCATTCAGTTTTATTTGAATCCAACTAATTATTGTTCTTGATTTTTTTTTAGGTAGTTTCTCAACTAGCAATATTAAAACAGTAGTGACAAGCACGAGTGTTTCTTTTAACTGGAGTGTGCCACCTTCCAATGACATTTCAGTGTCAATATCTCTCAATAATTCTTCAGAAATTATGCCAAATAATGTTACAGTATATGAGTGGGATAATTTAAAACCTAGAAGCTTATATGCTTTTAAATTTGTATTTAAACAGTTGTATTTGGATTTTATAAATATATTGCAGAGACTGGATGTTCAAGTAGAAACAGGTATGCAGATATCTGGTTCATTATTAATATACTACATATCTTGTAGATAACTTGGTAGGTGTATTGTTCTTTTCAAAAGTGGCTGAGCCAAGTATTAGCTACAGAAAACTGCTTGTAAGTGAACCAGCATAGTTCTTTTTTTCTAATTATATCATTCTGGTATTCGACTGATTTATTGAACAGGTTGGATTTAGCAAGGTTAAGAACTTTGTTTCCTTCTACCACTTTTTAAAAATGAAACCAAGTGGGTTCTCTTTTCTTTAGCTCTGGCAATTATTGATAGCTTTTTAAAAAAAATTTTTTATTTATTTGACAGAGAGAGACACAGTGAAAGAGGGAACACAAGTAGTGGGAGAGGAAGAGGGAGAAGGAGAAGCAGGTTTCCTGATGAGCAGGGAGCCCGATGTGGGGCTCGATCCCAGGACCCTGAGATCATGACGCTTAACTGAGCCAAAGGCAGACGCTTAACTCACTGAGCTACGCAGGCACCACTATTGATAGCTTTTGAGGTGACTTTAAAATATCAATGAACAGCCTCATCTTCAGGTATTAATAGATCCATTAAAATCCAATATAAAAATATCAATCTTTAATCCTATATAAGGCTTTTTCATTATTCATCCCCAGTCGGACCTGACCAAAATTTGGAATATTCCAAGGGATAAGGGAATGTATGTTTAATTATTTTGTAGCTTCCTAGATCCACTTCCTTCCTCCACATAGTGAGAAAAGATTTAAGAGAAAAGGAGAGAGTCATAGACACCCAATAACGGCAACACACTGTGATGGGCTGAGTCCTATTTTAATACCCTATATAGGAATAAACTTTTTTACTCCAGTATACATTTACAAGTGAAATAGAGAAACATGTCAGTAGTAAGAAAAAGATAGGCAATTAAAGCATCCCCTCTTCCCATCCTCCTTCTCCGCCCTATGAAAAGAGAATACAACTGTTTGTTCAAAAGATCCTTCTTACATTTCCCCAATATGTTGGGTTGAAGCACGGATAAAATATCTACTCTCAGGGCACCTGGGTGGCTCAGTGGGTTAAAGCCTCTGCCTTTGGCTGAGGTCATGATCTCAGGGTCCTGGGATCGAGCCCCACATCAGGCTCTCTTCTCAGTGGGGAGCCTGCTTCCCCCCCCACCGCCTGTCTCATTGCCTACTTGTGATCTCTATCTGTGAAATAAATAAATATCTTTTTAAAAAATCTACTCTCAACAGGCTGATATATTCCCCAGTCTTTCTATGGTGTGCAATCGTAGAGAAAAAGTCTAAGTTTTTTCTGGAAGATGAACCCATTTGAAGTCAAATAGCAATAGCAGAGAGCAGAATTCTTAGCAACTGTTATATCTAGTTCTCTAAAATAAAAATAAACCTGAAAAGTCTCTAAAATAAACACTTAAAAATTCTCCACCAACATAAGAGTGATAGAAAGGGAGGGCAAACCTAAAGTGACTTAGAAAGAAAAAAAATTGTGGTTTTATTTTAATTAAGTTATAATTGGACAGTAATTCTGCATAATTAATTCTTAGAAGCTACTTAAAACTATTTTAATTGTTTGTAATCCATTTGCTACTTGAATAATAGCAACTTTAGCACTTTTACTGGTTTGGGAGAACTACAGGGAAAGTGCACAATTAATGCTATGAGTTTTTCATGATTAACTACTATAAATGTTAAGAAATGTATTAATGAAATGTTCTATTACTGAATTCATCTTTCACAAAACATTTTTCTTTTGGTAGGTTCATGTTCACGAGGATGGCTAGCATTAAGAAACAGCTGTTACAAAATTAGCAAAGAGAGTGTGCCATGGAATATAGCCCAGCGACGTTGTAGGCTATCCTTAAGTTCTGCACACCTTGTGGATATAAAAAATGAAGAGGAAAAAAAATTTATAATTTCACTTCTCAGGTCAAAAAATCAAATAATAATATGGACTGGTCTTAATGACTTGAAGGTTAGTGAATGTAAAGAAGTGCATACATCATGATAAAGCTGTTTCCTTCCTTCTTTTTTCCTTCCTTACTTCCTTCTCTTCCTTCCTCTCTTCCCTCCCCTCCCTACCCTTCTCTTCCTTTCTCTTTCCTTCCTTTTTTGCTTTCCTTCCTTTTCTTCTCCCTCCCTCCCCCTCTTCTGTCCTTCTTCCATCATGCACTAAATATTTAGAGTGCTTCTTATAAGCCAGACACTGTTTCTTTTTCTGTTTCTCTATCTCAATCTTTCCCTCCCTTCTTGCCTCCTCATCACCTTTCTTTAGAGCAGTTTAGGTTCATGACACAATTGAGGGGAAGGTACAGAGATTTCCCACATACCCCGTCTCCACACATAAATAGCTTCCCTGGTTATCAGCATCCCCCACCAGAGTTGTTACAAATGAGGAACATATACTGACAACACTGTAATCACCCAAAGTTCATAAGTTTACATTATGGTTCACTTTTAGTACTGTATATTCTCTGGGTTTGGACAAATGTATAATGACATACACTGATTATTTTGGTATCATGCAAAATACTTTCATCAACCTAAAAATCCTCTCTTCTCTGCCCATTTGTCTCTTCCCACCCCCTTCACTCTCTTTGTAGGCATCTATTTCTTTCCATGATTTTGCTTTAATTTTGGTCTTCCCCAGACCTGTTTTAAATGTGGGTGATCTCATCCATTTCTTATTTACCACCTAGCTCAATTGTTCTTAAGTATTTACCTAGCCCACTTTTCTCTTATGCATTCCAGACATCTAATTTTCTTCTTTTATAAAAAAGATTTTTTAAAAAGATTTTATTTATTTATTTGACAGAGAGAGAGCACCCACAGGCAGGGGGACTGGCAGGCAGAGGGAGAGGGAGAAGCAGGGTCCTCGTAGAGCAAGGAGCTCAATGCAGGTCTCGATCCCAGCACTGTGGGATCATGACCTGAGCCAAAGGCAGGCTCTTAATTGATTGAGCCACCCAGGCACCCCATATCTTATTTTCTTCTTAGTATCTCTTTAGGGATTTTCCACAGACACTTCAACATTGCCCAGACTGTCCTTTCCTTCCCACCAACCTGCTCCACTTCCTCTATTTCTCACCTCTGTAAAAAACAGAATAATGTGAACTTGAAAATATGGAATATAGAAATTTTGTTCATTTTATTTTTTTATTTAAAACATCCAGGTTCGTGCTCACTTCGGCAGCACATATACTAAAATTGGAATGATAAAACATCCAGATTCATGAAATTTAATTTTACTAAAAGAGTTATAGAAAGATCTAAAGATTTTATGCAATACCAGTGAAATAAGGAATGTGTGATATTTTCTCCCAATGTTCTTATCACTATGGAAAATCTCATGAAATTTCATTTTGGTCAGCTTTTTGTAAGAAAACCCAAGACATAGCATAGTTATCTCTGTCTACTCTGTGTTTTCTTCTTGATGATCCATTTTTTAAAAATTTCCTTCCACTCAAAAATAAATCTATTCTCTACAGGATAGCCTGACCTGTAGGGACCCAAGGCACATCAGTTTGATACCATTTTTTTCTGTGGAACTTTGCATCAGCTTGAGGAAAGCTATTGACGGTCTTTCTTTTCTTTTTTTTTTTTTTAAGATTTTCAAAATTTCTTTGAGAGAGGGAGTGGGAGGGACAGAGGGAGAGACAGTCTTAAGCAGACTCTGCCCTGAGTGCAAAGCCTGACTCAGAGCTTGATCACATGACCCTGAGATCATGACTGAGGTGAACCCCAAGAGTCATATGCTTAAATGACTGTACCACCCAGGTGCCCCTTATTGACAGTCTTTAATTGCATTTTTATCATTCTCTTTTTGGGCTCCCTTTATCTTTTCACAGACAGGGAATGAAGTTCTAATAAAGATTCCTCAAATCGCATTTCATCTCTGACTCTCCCAAGCCTGCCTCCCAGCATGCCAGTCTCTTTTCAAGTAGGTCAGCTAGTGTATATATATAGTTGTTCCCTGCTGTTAACATGATTGTTATAAACTGTTAAATTAGAATGTGCTCTTCTAGTAGTTCTGGTTACTGGTTTCTGTTATCAGGTTCAGGTCATATGGTCATGACAGCCAAAGTGAGGATACCCAACGCATCATGGTGATTGCTGTGAATTATTCAAAGGGGTCTAAGATACAGTCTCTGCTCTTATGATACTTAAAAATAACTTAGGAGGTAAATGAAACATCAAAGTAACTATTAAGAAAAACGTCCTTTATAATAATAGCTGAGTCCTGTAGTGTCTCCTAAGTGCAAAGCACCATTCTGTGTGTGATTTACTTGTATGCCATATGAGGAAATTGGGTCACAGGAAGTTAACTTGCCCATGTGGACATGCATCAGAGTCTGCTCTTAACTATTATATTTTATAACCTCTACATTAAACTGGTCTCTTGAGGTTAACATCAAAGTCACCTCCTGGGTTATAATCCCTGTGGCAAGTAGCGAAAGCCATCACCTCATTCACTCTTACTGAATAAGTATGAGTTTGTTACTCGACTTTGAGGATAAAGACAGTGTCTTATTCACCATTGTACCCCAGCTTCCAGTTAGGGCCTGGCACTCAGCAGGAATGTAATGAAGGAAAGATTAATAGTACTGTCTTCCAATCTAGAAAGTTTATACTGGTAACTCTCATTTAGTTCTCACAACAACTTTATGAGGGAAGTATACTGTTATTGTTCTTATTTATAGATAAGGAAGATGGAGCTCAGAAAAATCCTGGTCACACTGCTAAGAGGCTTTGAATCTGTCTGTCTGACCAGTGGTCTGTGCCCTGACCACCTATGTGTACTGCCTTTGAGCCTCTGTCTCTTTGCTAAGCTGCAGCCCACTATGTGCAGTTTTTCAAGGGAAGGGTATTCTTCTGTTCCGTTAGGTGGAATTGGAACAGATTGTTTTAACATCTCTTACCTGTGAGCATTGAGGTTGGTGATATTTACCAGTGACATCCCTTAGTAAAAAGGTATCAACGACCTCCCTTGATGTGTCTGGCTTATTTGGTGAGCTGAAATAAAGTAACTAATCTGTAATGAATAGTGGGTCTGTACTTGGCATTGTGTTGAGCCTTTACCTGCACTGCCTCTATAATTAATTTAGGGTGTTGGTTCTATTATCACAGCCATTTTATGGATGAGAAATTAATGTGAGATTCAGCAATTTGCTTGAAGACATAAGGCTAATGGGTGAATAAAAGTGAACTCTGTCTCTAGCTCCAATAACTCGTGAAGAATACATATATTTGAAGATATGACACCTGTTTCTTGTTCTCAGCTTAATTTGTACATCTTATTTCAGAAGGAAGGTCATCTCACGTGGACAGATGGATCATCTTTTGGCCTTAAGAAAAATGAAATCTTTTCTTTTCCACTGCTACCCAAGAATGAAACAGACTGCTACATTTTACAGCAAAACGCAACTGGATCAAACTATTTCTTTACAAGATTTTTCTGTTATGTTCCACTGCCATATATTTGCAAATATGAATGTAATTATTTTTATTAATATCCTTATACCATGGAGCTCACTTTCATTATTGTAAAGATAGAATTATGGTTCCTAGTTACAAATAATCCTCCTCTGTATTTTTTTCAGCACCTTCTCTGCAGGAAAAACTTTTGATCTGTATAAAGGATGTTGGAACAACTGAAGTTGTATTTGGTTGGCATAATTTGAATGTTTGGAACACTTTGAATAAGTGGCTAACACTGGGATATAAAATTATCATTAAGTATTATTTAGATTATACAGAACAATACTTTGAAAGCATATCCCCAAATACTACAGAAAAAAAAATTACCAAGTTGTTTCCTGGCCATATTTACAGATTTTTACTCTTTGCAGTAAATGAATGGGAGGCAAAAACTATGTTAAGTTCAGTATTCATTGTTGAAACACGTAAGTTACAAAACCTCTGAAAATATGATTTTTCAGTTATTGAATATCATACCTAGCAGATATTTCCTGAGGGTCTGGTATTTTCTCATAACACTATTGGCATACCTAGATCTTTAACCATTTTAAATTACAGTGGATCTGTTTATGACTTTGGCTTTCCTGTTAAACTCTATAGCCATAAAGGCAGGAACTATAGCTTACTTGTCTTAACAACACCAACTAGAATGGTGCCCATCCCACAGTGGATAATCAATACATTTTTTTTTTTTTGGAACTTAAGTTTTGTTACGTACTAAGAGCAGGAGATAAACAGACATGCATTGTGGATTTTGGGAGACTTGCAATGAAAAGAATTAGTAAGGAGAAAAAGTAAAAGCAAACAAAAGATAGCAAAGTATAGGAAAATGTAAGAGCCTAAATTATCAATCACTTAGTGAGACATTTAATAAGTGCTTTCTAGAATTCAGAAGATGGGTGATTGGTAGACTCATGAAAAGGAGAGGCCTACATTCAAATTTGAAGGAAAAATTGTGAGCCAAAGTATGGAGACAGCAGTTTGTGGGAAAAGAATAGTGTAGGTTAACTGGAAAAGATTTCCTTAGGCATGACGGTAAAATCAGTTGGAGTGGGGAAGTGGACCAGATTTGGGAGTGCCAGGGGTGTGAATCTTCAATGGTTGGACTTGACATTAGAAGCATTGGAAATCCATTAAGACTGCAGTTTCTAAAACTTGCTCTACCTTTTATGAGACACTTTTAATGTGTAATCTCACAAAGGTCATACTCAGCCCTGGGAGTAGCTATATAGAAATGAGAAAACTGAGCTTCAGAAAGGTTAAATAAACTGACTAGAGCAACATGCTTTGTTAAGCCACACAGGAACCCAGGTGGTCTTGTTTTAACTCTTGAGCTATTGCTTCTAAAGAAAGAATCGAAAGGAAGGAGTGTCTCGTGTGTGTGTGTGTGTGTTTGGAGGTTAGGGATGGATATGGGTTTGAAGTTGATATGTGCAAGGTGCTTTTTAAAGAAATTTAATCTGGAAGGATGGATTAGAAAAACCATTGACTGGGATGGGTTGAAATGCTTTGGAGTAGGGAAAGATTTCTGTGAGAGGGTGAATACCCGAGGTCTAGTGATGACAGAGATGAAGAATAAGGAACAGGAAGTTCCTGCTCTCTAGTCTGACAAGGCAGAAGTGTTAAGAGGCATTTAAGATAGGATCACAGAATGACAGAAATGCCATTTTTGGTGGTTTTGTTATAAAAATAATGATTGACCCAATAACAGAGGTCAAACAATTTGTGAAGTGCTCTCCATTCCTTATCTCATTTAATCTTCTTAATAATCTTCCAATATAGCTGCTACTGTAATTCCCATTTTACAGTAAAAAAAAAAATGGAGGCTCAGGGAGAGTAAATAATTTACTCAGGGAGTAGAGACATACAATGGAAAAGCCAGGACTCAAATCCAGTTTACCTTTTCTCTAACCTAGGCTATTATAGAACTACTGAGAAGTGCTAGATTACTCTGCCACACTATATCACTAATATAATGTATTTTTTTCTGATTTTTTAATATCCCAGGCCCATTATCAGCTCAGAATGTCACAGTGACTCTTGTGACCCCAACAGAAGTATTTTTACACTGGACTCCTCCAGATCTTGTGTCTTTTCACCATTATCTTGTGACTATTTTGGATGTGGAAAACAATAAATCAGAAGAAGTGCTTGTTGAAAAATTCAGCACATCAGTGAAAATCAGAGGTCTGAAATCTTTCCATCATTATCAGATATATCTGTTCAGTGTTGGGGAAAGAGGAACTCTAAGCTGCTTTGAGAGACCTATTTCAGCCATTACAGGTAAGCACAGGCCGGTTTTACCTTTTAATAAAAAATTTAAACTTCATATTTTGAAATTTATTTGCTGAAGTTTAATTATGTTGATCCTTCATCGGTATAAATACAGTTAAACATTTGAGTGTTGAATCAAAATTTAGCATAGATTCTACATACTAAATTCGTTTAAATTTACATGAACTCTTTAAACATCTGCGTTGTTCCTACCAGAGTTCCTAGAAGACATATTTCTTATAATAGCTTTGGCTGGGAAATAAGTTATCATGAAACATGAAGATTAGTTCATCCAGTTCTAGATCCAACAAATTGGTCTGCATATTCTTTTACTCAAATTCATTTTCTTAAACAGTGTGATGAGTTCACCTCTAGGGGGCAGTATCACTCCAAGACTTTGGGCAAATGCATTTATAATCATTCACCTCCACATGCCAATTTCGAATTCTTGTCTAGAACATAATCATTAGAGTAATCCATCTTTTAATTAAGCAGTAGATTTACTCCTACGAGTCAATTTTTTTTGAAAAGATAAGAGTTTTGTATGAAACAACGCATAGCTAAACACTTTTTGGAGTATATTCCTGTGTGTATAATATGTGTATTGTTTGTGCATGTGTATTTAACATGCCTATATGCAAAGTTCTTACCTGAAATTCCAGTCAAGTCAGAACAGCTAAAATTTAAACATGCTAGACTGAGGTAGGAGAAATGGAAAAGGTGCACAGCCATAGCGTAATTAGCCTTCTCATACTTATTAGGAATATTTGCAATACTTTGAAAATAAGAACAACAAAAGGTACTATTTAATGAGAACTAAATGAAAATGCTTAACATACATGTATTAAGTGTTGCAAATCCTAAGCAAAAGTATTTTTCCAAATGGATAGTAGATAGCCGATTTTTTTCTCTTCCTTGAGCTCAGACAAAGCTCCCTTCAATGGATCAATGCTTGGTTGACTCATTTACACTTATGAAGATGTTTTCTTTTCTTTTTCTTTTTTTATTATATATGCTTCATGTGTACAATATTATAATTCAACATCTGTATACACTACAGAGTGATCACTCAAAAGTCTAGTTACCATCCATCATACTACCCTTGACCCCCTTTACCCCTTTTGCCTACTCTCCAATACAGATCCTCTCTGGTAACCATTGGTCTCTTCTCTGTAAATGCTTCCGTTTGTAACTGACAGGGAGACTAAGAGGATTTCTCATAGGCTTGTTCATTTTGAAGTCAAATTACAATCTCCCATGGCATATACCTACTTACCAGAAGGACAGGAGGAAGGTACATATGTGTCTGCACTTTTAATTTTTGGGTCATTTGCTCTGTATATTAACTGTAAACTGACATAGCAGTGCATATGTAGGAATTAGTAATCCCGTGTTCTTTTACTCTCCTAAGCTTAAGGAAGTATCCTTTTTTCATTCATTATTCACTCAATAAATTATTTTTTTAGTATCAGTAATAGGTACTAGAGATGACTAGTACCTAGACTAGAACCATAATAGGTACTAGAGATGCAAAGATGATTAAAACCTAGCCTCTGACTTTAAAAGGCTATGTGCTAATAGAGTGAGACAAATAAGTTAAAAAACAGCGATAATGCTGTATTATAATTGCAACTATAGGGGTTCTGCCCTGGGGACTATGGGCACATAAGAAGGATCAGTTAACCCAGAAGTCTTCTGGTGGAGTCATGCACTGCTTCACGAGGAAGAATAGGAGTTAGCCAGGGGGCAGTGGCGAGGCAAGAGGATGCTGTGATTAAGGTAAACAGCAAGTGTACAGGCACAGAAGACCAAAGAAGAGGCATCTAGGTAGCCCTGCCTGGGAAAGCCAGAAAGCCTTTTAGAAAGGACTGACATTTGAACATTAGCAAATTGGCAAATAGTTTGGCAAGGCTGAAACACAGGGGCATGCAGAGAATCTAGAAAATGTAAGCTAGGCACAGAACATGAAAAGCCTTCATACATATTTTATTCAGTAAAATTTAACACTTAGGGGTCGTGAAGTCTTTTGAGAATGTAGAAAGATTAATGGACCCTTGCCCATAAAAATGCACATGCATAAACAGAAATTTCTGTGAGTAATTATAGGGCTATCACAGACTTATCACATCTCATCTTTTCCTCAATCTCTGCTTATGTGTGGCATTCATAGATTTCATCTAAGTCCTCTACTGAAGTAAATGTGAGTTTTGCAGTCACACAAGAATAAAGATCTGAAGTTGTCTCACCCTGGAATCTTGTGGGCAGCTTGTCTAATTGGATTATTCTAGCATTCTCTGATCATTTTTATGTACATAATTAATTTCAATGCCTATAGTCAGACCAGCTACAATTCTGTGAAGTTATATAGGATGAACAGATTATGGGTCTGACCCAGAGTGTTATTTTCCTGAAAACTAAAAATATGGTCTTCTATTATGTTGATAGGAAGCGAATCTCAAAACAGATTAAAAGTCAAGTTACGGTTTCTGGGAACAAACTAATTATGAAAATTGTAGAGAATTCTTTGAAGATTATTTAAAGTATAACTACTGAACAGTTTAAAATTACATAATTATTCTTGGACATAAATTAATGATTGATCTTTGTTTTGGTGAACTATTGAAAGTTTAGAGGAAGTGTATGACACAGGATAAATAATTAAGACTAAAAGGAGGGGATTACTATTTTCAGAGAATTGTATAGTATTAAAAATCACAAGGGTTGATAGTCATATAAATTGTTTAAGGAGCTATGCCCAAGTATTTTCTTCAGTTATTATGATAGACTATCAAGAGCTCTCTGATGATTTTTCTATAAGAATAGCAACCACAACCTGATAGTGTCCTATTTTCAAATATATATCATACCTTTCAGAAATTAGAAAAGAAATATAAAGTTGTAACTATTTCTATGATAAATACCAGTCCCAACGTTTTTAAAAAAAATCTACATGTTAATAACTCCCATAATCTTCAGTTCCCAGACCTTACTCCTGAGCTTCAGACCTATATATGTTTACTCAGTAATGCATCTCATTTGGATATCTGATAAACATCTTAAATCCAACACGTCCAAAATGGAACTACAGATGTTTCCACCCAAATCTGCTGTACCTACAACTCTGTCAGGTCAATTCATGGCCATTTCATTCATCCGGTTGTTTAGGTCAAAAATCTTGAAGGCATCCTCGACTCTTCTGTTTTTCTCACAGCCTACACCCTAGCTGTCAGGAAATCCTGCTGTTTCTGTCTTTGCAATGAAACTAGAACCCGAATACTTCTCCCTGCTTCCCTTACAGTTGCTGTCATTCAGGCCACCACTCTCTCTTGCCAGGAGTCCTGGGTCTGCCTCCTCTGTTTCAACCATTGGCCCTCTCTGTGGTTGGTTATTAACGTTAACACCCAAGTGATTCTTTTAAATTTAGGTGAGATCATGCTTCTGCATATAACTGTAGTTGCTACCTACTTTGTTCAAAGTAAAAGCCCATGAAACCTCTGGGTTTCTGTTATCCCCTGACCTCATTCTACTACTTTCTCCTTTCACTCTGGTTTTCTGTATTTGAAGATAACAAGTAAACTCCCACCATGTAAAAGCTTTTACTTTGGCTGTTTTTTTTTCCCCCTGCCTGGAAAACTCTTCTTCCAGATATTGAATATCTAACTATCTTTTAAAAAAATTTATTATTATGTTCAGTTAGCCAATATATAGTACATCATTAGTTTTTGATAAAGTGCTCAAAGATTTATTAGTTGTGTATAACACTCAGTGCTCATCAGATCACGTGTCCTAATGCCCATCACCTAACCCTATTCGCCTACCCACTCCCTTCTGTAATCCTCAGTTTGTTTCCTTGGAGTCTAGAGTGTCTCATTGTCTCCCTCTCTGATTTCTTCCCATTCAGTTTTCCCTCCCTTCCCCTATGGTCCTCTGAGCTATTCCTTATATTCTACATATGAATGAAACCATAGGGTAATGGTCTTTCTCTGATTGACTTATTACACTTAGCATATTCCCCTCCAGTTCCACCCATGTCGATGTAAATGATAGGTATTCATCCTTTCTAATGACTGAGTAATATTCCATTGTATATATGAACCACATCTTCTACTTTCTTAACCTCCTTCCAATGCTTAGCTCAAAATCTCATCCTTTCAAAGACACCCACTCTGGGTTCCCTATTTAATACCACAACTTCCTCCCAAAGCCACCTCATTCCTAGGCTCCCTAGCCTTAGCTTACTTTTTCTTTTTTCCCTTAGCCTTATCATATCTAAAGTACTATATAATATATACATTTATTATATGATTGTTTATTGTGTATTTCCACCCATTACAATATAAACTGCATAAGGCAGTGATCTTTGTTATTTTTTGTGCTGGTGACTGCCTGGTACATAGTAGGTGCCATGCAGATTTGATGAAAAAAAGGAATAATCTTGGCAATAGAAAACTTATTCTGATGGAACTCTTAAAAATCTGAAGAATTTGGGGTGCCTGGGTGGATCAGTGGGTTAAGTCTCTGCCTTTGGCTCAAGTCATCATCTCAGGGGCCTGGGATCGAGCCCCGCATCAGGCTCTCTGCTCTGTGGGGAGCCTGCTTCCCCCTCTCTCTCTGCCTGCCTCTCTGCCTACTTGTGATCTCTCTCGCTTTCTGTGTCAAATAAATAAATAAAATCTTCTAAAAAAATGTGAAGAATTTGCCAAACACTCTAGTTTTCCTTAATGTGTAATGTGCTTAATCTTATTGACAAATCTTACATAGTAATAACAAGACATATTTTTCTCTAAAAGTGAGTCCATTTCAAGTCATGGTGATGTAGCGATTTGCTAAATTTTACTGTAAACATAAACTAATATTGGATTAAGACATTTTTACTCCAGAGCAAGAGTAATGCTAACAATAAACTAAGAAGTCTATCTACTTATCTGTTTTTTGAAGGTATTAATCCTCCTCAGAAGATTCACGTAAAACCTGAAGATGTGGGAGAGGACAGGATAATTCTTCAGTGGGAATCCCCACCAGATGGCCACGAGGTCTACATTCAAATCAAACCTTCATCAGATATAAGAGGAGTCCTGAAGCTTTTTGTAAGGAATGCTAATAGATTAAAGATTGATAATTTAACCTCTGGGATGACATATGACATTGGAATCGCAACAGTGATGAATGGGAATTTGAGTGAGCTGGTAACCATTCAACAAACTCTAAGTGAGAATCAAATGTTTTTCATTCATAACAGATATCTGCTGATTTGGGAAACATTCCCTGACACACCCCTCTGGTAGTAGGTTTTACCTTTTTAAGTAGATTGTTGGTTGCTTATCTAATGGTAGCCCAGGACCTGGAGTGGTTTGCATTCCTCTTCTCCTGAGAATGCTTAATGCATGAATTAAGGCATCATTGTTTTTGATTAGAAACTTGACCCTAAAGCCACACCACCTAGGTCTGAATCTGGGCCAAACTAGTTGAGTGGCCCTGAGCAATGTATTTAACATATTTTTGCCTTAATTTACCCATTTGTAAAGTGGGAGAAAATAATGGTATGTATATATTGAATGGATTTTCCCAAGAATAGCTGATTTAATAAAGCTGAGGGCTTAGAACAGTGCCTGACACATAGCTATATGACTGTCTGTAATTATTATTATAAAGGCATGCTGCTGTAGCACACTGAAAGAAAATATTGACAGTATTTAAAAGGTTTAGGACCAAATCAACGGCAAATCTCCATGTTCTTTCTCAAATAAGGTTAATTCATGCAATACGTAATCATTAAAAATCTAAAAAAAGAAATTCAAATAAAAAATGCTAAGACAAATCTATTAAGGAAGGAGAAAGAAAAGACATGGAAAGTAAATAAATAATATTTTGGGATATTTATAAATTGTGTTAAACATTAGGAGGGGAAAAAGCAATGTGGTGTGATGTAACTGAAGAGGGGTGGGTGGTTCTGGTGTGGATAGACTGTAATGGGAGTTGCCTAGTGGATGAGAAGGAGCCACACAGTGCAATCAGGTGGATGAAGGGTATGGTAGGCACTAACACCCAGCATAAAGGCACAAAAGCTATAAAACAGGGAAACGTTTGGTATATCTGAGACCAAAAAAGGCTGTAATATGCAGGATCTAATGAAGAGGGAGAAGGGGAATACGAAATGATATTGCAGAGGTACTCAGGGGTTAGATCACATAGAGCTTGTAGGCTGTGCTTTTTGAGTTTGTTTTGAGGGCAATGGGAAGCCATTGAGAGTTTTATTTAGGAGAGTGGTGGTGTGAGCTCCGTTACAAAGACTCCCCTCTGACTGTGTGCAAAGAATGATTTGTAAAGGGTCAGGGATGGAAGTAGGACAGCTGGGTAAGAATGTACTAGAATTTAGGCAAAAGATTATGGTGGGCAAGGATGGGAAAGAGCAGATGGAAAGCAGTAGATATATTTTATAGTGTGAAAGTAGGAAGTCTGAGCTTTGGTGAGAGAGTGCATGTGAAGAATAAAGGAAGGGGTTTTTTGTTTTTGTTTTTGTTTTTTTTACTTGTATCTGGTACAAAGAGGTAACTCTGATGAAGGAAAGAAGATTAGACCTCACAGGCCTTTTTGGCTAATAGTAGGGCAGCCTGATGGGAAAAATGACTTGGTCCAAAAAATTATGTACCAGTAGTGTCCACATTCAACCATGTCAAATCTTACCGTTTTGTCCTCCAAAGACTAAAACTAATGAGTCATTGAATACTACATCAAAAACTAATGATATACTATATGCTGGCTAACTGAACATAATAAAAAAAAGAAGACTAAAACTAAATTTGTCTATAGCACTTCCATACTTAAATTTCTGAGAAAATATGTCTGAAGATAATTATCATAGGAAAAGGTTAGGAAAAAAAAAATCTGAAAAAAAGATATTCTTAAAAAGAAATATTCCTAAAAAAAATTATTTCATGCCCATCAAACAACCCTAAAATTTTTATTGGCAGAATGGAAGTACTAAAATTAAAACTCATAGATGGAAAATGAACCAATTATTAGCAGTATGAGGTTAGAGTGTCCCCACAGTGTCTTGGTGCCTAAGTTTTCTCTCTAAAAATTTAGATCATTGAATACATTTTTCAATTGACTTCCAGCTCTAAAGTCCTATTTTTTTTTTTCTTTGAGTCCAGGGAACTGAGGAGATTTCAACCCTCTGCTATCTAAAATATAAAAATTTTATCTCCCTTTTTGGAAAGTGAGCGTCTTTGAAATCTTACTCAGCCTGGAATCTCCAGGTGTCCAACAGTTCTTAACTCTGTTTAACTCAAACACACTTGTAAAACTGCTCTCCAGCATGCAAGCTGAAACATGATTAACATATAAATCCTAGGAAAAATGATAGAATTGGGGAGTTTGAAGTTAAGACAGAAATCTTTTTGCCAATGCCCCACCTCATATGTAATTTCTAGCATAGAGCCTCCCATTATTTTGTAAATGCACCCCTATAATTTTCCTCTATTATAAGACCATGTTTGTTTTCCAGAAGCATGACAGAGAGAGCAAATCTACTCCCTGATTCACACGAAAGGACATCAGTTATTTGGAAATAGCCATTAGGTGTTCCTGGTTTCTACAGTTTCTTCCTTTTTGGTGAATTATCTTTAGTTCCTTGAAGCATATCACTATTTCTTATAATTCTATTAGCTTTTCTATTCTGTTCTTAACCTTAGTAAGCATGACTGGCATCATCAGATTATTTATCATTCATCATTTTTATTTGTCTCAGATGATGCATATTAACCTATCCCAAGGTGCATAAATAGAAATTAATTCTCTGTATGCATCCAATCAACAAACATTTGTTGATAACTGTTATTTACCATGTCCCACTTCTCTTTCTTCCATATGGTCTGAGACGGTTGAAGCATAGAGGGACATTTACCTTTTAATGACCTTTTGCAGACACAGAGAAGAAAATAAAAACTCACATATTCATTGACTTCCCTTTTCTTTGAAACACATTTGTCCATATCTCTAAATTATCTTGAAAATAACTAGCCAGATTTGATTTCTGGTTATTATTTTGGTGCACATGAATTATAACATGGGATCTTTGGGAGGAGGCAGTGCTTAGCAGCACAGACCTTGGGCCTGGGTTGCCTTAGCTGGCATTCCACCTCCACAATTATCAGCTTATACACCCTGGAAGGTCCCTCAAGCTTTAATGGCCTTCAGGTTCCTTCTCTCTAAAATGGGAATGACGGTAATCTCATCTACTATATGAAATTAATAAAATTTAAGGGCTCAGACACCAAGCAAGCATCATGAGAGTGTTTATTATTGTGATGATTTTTATTTCTCAGTAAGACTGGACTGGTGGCTTTGAGGAGTGAAGAGCATCCCTAGTGTTTCAACCACAGTAAAGCCATTTGTTTATGTGGTCTTTCATGGTTAGAGGAATTAAGTACGCCTGTTCTCGAGGGAGGGAGAGCTGGTATTTGAGTTTTCTTCTTTCCCTCTCAGTATAGAAGGATAAATATCAAGGCAGGCTGGAAATCTCTGAGACCTCATTCTTCCTTGCCTACAATAAAACCCTTTGAATTTAGTCTTGTTCCATTTATCTTATGTTGAAAAAAAAATAAAAAACAACCTCATATAGTCCCCAATGCTTCCACTTCTTTTAAAAGATCTCTTTCATGAGGAAGTGGAGATGCAACTCCACTTGGGAGGTAGGAAAAGAATAAATGAAACAAGATGGGATCGGGAGGGAGACAAGCCATAAGAGATTCTTAATCTCACAAAACAAACTGAGGGTGGCCAGGGGAGGGGAATAGGGAGAGGGTAGTGGGTTATGGACTGGGGGAAGGTATGTGCTATGGTGAGTGCTATGAAGTGTGTAAACCTGGCGATTCACAGACCTGTACCCCTAGGGCTAATAACACATTATATGTTTATAAAAAATAAAAAATAAAAAACCAAGAAGGCTAGGATATGAAGGATAAGCCAGGAGATCAGAAATAGTCAGTACAGGTTATTGGTGGGTCTCCACTAGTAGATGAGCATGTAAATTGGGCAACAGCAGAAATGGTGAAGAGATATGTGGTTTATTAAAGGGGCACACACAAAGGAACTTAGTAGTGTAGACTGTATATAGTTTGGGATGGAGAGGAGGGAGGACTCCATATTGATTCCTGTCTTTATGGCTATGGTGATTTGATGACTGTTACCATGACAATTCAACCCTTTTGTCCCAAATGAAAAGTTTTATAATTTACTAATGTTTAATTGTTTTCTTTTTTAACTTAAATGCTGTTAATAAGGATGAGTAGTTTAACATAAAAAAAAAAGATCTCTTTCAGGAAAATGGGTAAAGTTAAAGGTCACAGTCACAAAAGTAGAGACACCTAGATGTCTCCAGAATATGGCAATACAATTAATTAATTAATTAATTTGCAACACTTTCTCTGACTTGAGTTTCCAGAGGTTCAGGATATAGTTTTAACCCCACTGAGCCACCCAGGTGCCCCAGGATATAGTTTTAAAGAGAAGAAAGAACTTTGTCTTGTTGTACACTTTCCAGCCTTGGTGTCCATCTGCCGTACTATGTCATTTATTGATGTCATTGGTCAATTGTTCATTCCTGAACAAGTGGAACTGATGGAAAACCCCACATTTACCAGCTATAGAGAATGTCACAGACTATACACTTTTAGAAACTAAATTAGATAATGCCTATTTAAAGCATTGTCTCTCCTTAGAAGATATCTTCAGTGCCTAGGAACACGGAAGTGAACTGCTTCCGTGACTACAGTGGCCACTTATTTCCAATCTCCTGATATTTAATTTCTGCTCAAGGGTGACTTAGAAACTTTCAGATCATTGCTCACACATTCAAATGGATTGGACACTTGTGGGATATCAGACTAGCCTTTGAAAAACCATACTTTTTGTTCACAGCTTTGTAACTGAGGAGAGCTGTAAGAGATTTAAAGAGGAAACCCACAAAAAACATCAGTGATGGCAGAAAAAGGAAAGTTAATATAGCTTGAAAAAGAAAACCATGGTAAAAGTGCTTTGAAACCCAGTAGTATACCATATGGTATTTGTTAGGATTAATATATTGAACATTTCCTCATAACTCCCCAGACTAAAAAAGGCAAGAAATTTATGTTACAAATGAATGAATTGATGGACATATTGCACAGGTTTTATGTTGAATGCTAATTATAGGTATGTGTTTAAATCCTATTACACAGTACTGGTTCTGGGTAAACTGGCGAAATCACATTATCAAATACGGTATCATTGACTTAGAGCAAGTTCCATTGCATCAAACCAGATGTCACAAAGAAAACTGAAAAGCAAAGGCTGTCCAATTACTCTCTGGAAGAAAGAATATTTCCTCAGAATGTATCTTAGGAAAAGATATATACTTGGAAGAAAGACACATATAAGGATATAGGAGGTAGCATTTCAATAATCCACAAATACAGTTGAAATTAAAATTGACCTGAGGAAAAAATAATATGAATAGAAATCATCTGAAATTTCAAATCTGCTCTAAATAGTACAGCAGAGGATTACAGTACAAGAAAGCTCTTACAGAGAGGTCAGCGAGAGTATGAAATGTAAGTGAATCCTTCCTTTAAACTGTTGCCAGGACTGCACTCCTAAAAATGAAATGAAATCTGTTTAGAATCCTTGTGCCCACAGGATAAAGTCTGACCTCCGTAGCAGGGCATGCAAAGCCTGTTGCAGACAGCACCCAACCCCAGAGGTGGTCTCCCAAGCCTGATCCCTGTTCCTCACATACCCCAGGCTTTAATCACCTGAGCCTGGAACTAAGTGCTTTGTATACAAATACAGTCTCTCATTGATCACCACAGTGATCTTGCAGAGTAGATGCTAGTCTCCTTCCCATTTTAGGGATGAGGAAACCAAGGCACAGAGTGATTTAGTAACTTGCCAAAGATTAGGAACTAATCTTACCATAGTTGCCAAAGACTAGTGATTCGTAACTTGCCATGCTAGTAAATAGAGGAAAGAACTTGGTATTCCCTGAATACACAGTGATGACGATAATGTCTTTTTGGTTTCCATGCCTCATTCATAGTTTTCTATTTGGAATTCCCTCCTTACCACCTCTACCCACCGCACGCTCTTTCTGGTAAACCTGTACTACTCTTTAAGATTCAGAAATATCATAGACTCTGGAAACCTTCTCCAATGATCTCTGCTAGAATTGTTTTCTTCCTTTCTTCTCAACAGCTTTTTGTTCAGTTACCAGCTCAGCTCTATGCATTTGGGATTTAGTAAGTGATTTGTGTATCTCTTTCTTGAGATTGGGAACTCTGAATGCAGGAATCTGGCCTTACTTTATTTAAGCATGCTTCCTAGTATATAGGTTTTCAAAAGCATTGGCTTAATAAAAAGATAAAAAAGGTAAAAAAAAATCAGAAAATCTCAGATTCTTAAGTTTTGGAGACTATTATTGAGAATAAAAAAATGAAAGTTAATTAAATATTTCCAATATATATGTACATACAGTTTTTCAGAATGTCCACCTTATTTTTCTGATGTAGCAAACATAAGTTTGCACAGGCATATAGTATTTTTGCATATTCTAGAACATGCCAGACAAAATAGAGAGGAATGTATTTGAAATTAAAAAAAAAAAAAAAAAAGCCCACTGGGGAAACTGGATGGCTCAGATGGTTAAGTGTCTGCCTTTGGCTGGGGTCATGATCTCCAGGTCCTGGGATCGAGCCCCACATCAGGCTCCGAGCTTAGTGGGGAGCCTGCTTCTCCCTCTGCCTTTCCCCCTGCTGTGTGCTTTCTCTCTCTCTAATGAATAAATAAAATCTTTAATAAAAAAGCCTACTAATTATAAATCTCTCTTTTTATCTTTCAGAACCCAAGCCAGTCCAAATTGTTATCCCATATGAAAGTCATAGTACCTCTATAATCTTATTTGTTCAAATGCCTGGTATTGGAGTGTTTGGTGGCATACACATTGTAATTGAAGGAGGGACAAATATAACCAAGCCCTTGAAACATGACAATAAAATAACTGTTGGCAATTTAACCCCAGGCACAGAATATAATTTTTTTGTTTCCATCATCAGTGGGACTAAATTAAGTAATATGTATTATGTGCCTGCAGTAAAAACAAGTAAGTATTTTGGGATTTACGTGTTTTCTTGATTTTGATTTTGTGTACCATTTCATATTAGTAGGCTACATTTATTTCAATGCAGTTATTTTCAAAGCTCTTTTAAAATAATTGCAAATGCCTTACTACTGAGCCTGATCTTTCGTTGCTCAAGTATGAAGAGCTAACTTTATGTAAAATTGAGAAGTCCTGAATTTTTAAATCTATCCATTAATAAAAAATGTATGTGCATATTAATCAGAACTTAAAATGACTTATTTTAAGAGTGAGGAATGTGAATAATTTTAGGCAAATTATGAGAACTAGGTTATACTTTTTGAATCTAGAGACACTTAATAGTGTCTCTCAAAGCGTATAATCTTAGCCTGTGTTCGCTCTCTCCATGCTGCCCTTTGTCTGGAAAGAACTAGTATATATTTTCCCTACTTCTTTGAATATTTAAAATTAGTATGTATTATATTTGTTCATACCAATACTTACATTTTGAATTTCATATCAATTTTGATTTATCTTTTCTTTAAGTCACTCACAAATTCTACAAATACTCATTTTGAACATGTAAGACACATGAAATTTATCTAAGGTATTGACCCAGTAGATATGGAGATGAATGGCACAGAGTAATAAATGCCATACCAAAATCATATGTAGTCCTAAAAATGTAATAATTTTGACTATAACATATCCAAGTTCTTCATGCTTTTCTCTTTCACTCTTTAAATATACACATATATTACGATACCACTGTGTGTCTTTTTCTTCTCAAACTGAAATCTTTCCATTACGTTTAAACTCAAGTTTTCATAAAGCACTCCCAAACTGATATCACCGATCACATACTGTAATAGTACTTTAACATATTTGTAATCAGCTCAGTATACGTTTACACTTTATTTTTGTTTGCAATTTTTATATACTCTTTATATCATATCTATATTCTCTGTCTCTTCCTTGTGTTATAAATCATTATGGGCAGCATTATATTTGGCAGTTCTTGTCTTTAAAAATAATTAGTACTTGATCATCTAAATATATCAATTTTGTGATATAAGTGGCAAAATATATCAATATATAAGATGATAATCTAAAGCTGCAATTTTTTTAGTTTTTATGAAAATTTCTTTTTCTGTATCCTGAATAGAATCTTTAAAATGGAAAATAAAACCATTAAAACTCATCAGATAAGATTTGATTTTAGCTTTAGCCAACATTTGATACAAAGAGGATTCTTTTACTCCCTTGTCTGAACTTCACATTTTTCTCTCTGCTGTCCTTTTAGCTTATGGTAATAGATTCAGAAAGCTTAATCTCTTTTTCTTCTTTTGTATATCATGCAATTTGTACTGTGAACTTGTTGTTGTGTATTTTTGCTGCAAAACCAAAATCGGCAGCTTGTTACAGTGTTTGCAATGACTGAGTATTGCAACTGATTATTATATTTGATAAACTGTCATGGATGTACAAACAACTACTTTAAATTAGGATATAGAGAGGGGCACCTGGGTGGCTCAGTGGGTTAAAGCCTCTGCTTTCAGCTCGGGTCATGATCCCAGGGTCCTGGGATCGAGCCCCGCATTGGGCTCTCTGCTCAGCAGGGAGCCTGCTTCCCTTCCTCTCTCTCTGCTTGCCTCTCTGCCTACTTGTGATCTGTCAAATAAATAAATAAAATCTTTAAAAAAAATTAGGATATAGAGATGGTTGATGAATAAACTTTATTCTTTACTCACAATTATGGTTTTTTTTCCCCTTTAAAAGGGAAAACATACAAAAAGTTAGAAAACATACAAAGAATTTAAATGTGTTGTGTGTTTTGGGTAGGTCTGGAATCACCATCAAATATCCACGAGGGCAAAGTGACAGACTCTTCCATAGAGATTCTCTGGAATCGAGCTGATGGGAATTTCCAGAATTATGAAATCAAATGCCTGAACTGTACTGCTGTTCTCGTGGTACGTTATAGGCGGCTCTTGGAGGCACTAAACTCGAATCTTTCATGCTAAACCCAGTATTACTGTGTTCTTACACTAGATGGTAGTGAAATTAAATAACCCCCATGCTTATTTGGTTGTGCTGAATTGTGGAACATTTTTTAAATGAACACTTGCTAATTTACTCTTTTGGATGGATAGGTCCAGAAGGTAGTTCAAGAAGCAGCAACTTTCTCCAACCTGGATTCCGCCGCAGTGTACGCCTTCTCGATTCGCACCGAAAGGGAAGGTTTCAAAGACGGTACTCCTAATGTCAAAGAAATACAGACAGGTACAGCCTGTGTAAGCACTTTAGGTATTATTCCGTGTTTAGTGATGGGTCCATAATCAAAGGAACGAGACTGATACAAAGCGAAAGTCAAGCAAAGCTTTATTTCGCACCAAGCATCGAGAATCAAACTGACCAGTCAGGGCCGTCTCTTACAAAGAGGCGACCCCTCCCTGCTTTACAGACTAACTTTTATAGAGCAAAGGCCATGTGGTTGAGCAGGGCCACACACAGGTGGCCAATGAGATTGCAACACCCAGAGAAAGCTGCACAGTCATGCTAGGTCACACACGGGTGGCCAGTTGAATTACAACTCACCCCATAGTAGCTATTTGAACCAGCCTATCACCTTGGTCAGAATTGGAGTCCAAAAGGCGCCCAAAAGGTGTCCCACACTCCTTGGTAGCTAGGGAGACAGTATGCGCGCCCCACTGATCGGATGTCTCCACCTGGCCCGACTCATCCCTGCGTTCGGGCTCTGTTCTCTCTTCCTGACCTGACCCACCCTTGTATTTGGGCTGTTATCAGGGACTGGTTGACCACATTTTACTGGTTTCCCAGACTTGGTTTTAAGTAAGTTCCCCTGGGGGGGGAGGGGCAGGGTCAGTTTAAGTTTTACTGCATAAACAACAAAATGGCTGTTCAACCGAGATGAAATCACTCTGGCTAAACAGGCCCTTACATTCAGTCATTTGTTTCATTCTTTAGGGAAGATTTAGTAAATAGTTTGTTCCTCCCAGATTTTCTTTATGGGCAGGCGGTTGTCATCTCTTGTCTCTCTTTCTGTTTCTTACCCTTTATGTGGGTTAGAATAACCTCTTTTGTATATGTATTGCCAGGCAGGAGAGTGGCTGATTGCCTGGGGTCTGACCAGATTTTCCATTTGCGATCCAATTCCTTCATTGTTCAGTTAAGCAGGCAATGAAGTGACATTTCCCCGGTGTTAGCAATTTACTCCCCATGGCAGATGGTGATTATTCCAAGTTAGTCATATGAAATAAAGGATGATTGGGAAGGATGTATGTAAAATGTATGTATTTTCATATCTAGATGAAGTAACATTTTCAACTATTCTTCTAAAATAGCTATTTTAATGACTTGACCCTGATGTTATGGGAACGTTGATCTATGTGTTTAGAAACTGGTCCTGTCTGGTATTCTTTTACTATATTAATACAGAATGGAATTGGGAGAGAATATCTTGACAGTTTTGTTCCTTTCTTATACATGGAAGAATTTTAGAGATGAAACAGAATACATATTATACCACTATTTCATTTAACTTTTTTTCCTTAGGAAGGAAGGGAAGCATTTCATGTTTAGACTGCAATGAACTTTCCTGCTGATTAACCTTGTCACTATTTGGTATTTAATTAGAATGAGTCCGAAAAATCATTAAATATTTCTGCGATTCATGGTGTTGGGAAGAAAAATAATTTTTTTTCTGCCCTTCTAATGTCCTTGACTGAGACCCCTCCCCTCCTCCAGCCAGCTCCTCTAAGACAGATCAACCGAAGAGAAATAAACAGAAATTAAATAACAAGTATACTTCCTGCATACATAGGAGAGACCCAAGGAATCTGAGAAACTCCCTGAAATGGTCATAACCACCACCTTAAATACCATCTCCTGCTAAAGACAAAAAAAAATGTTGAAGGGAGTGAGGGAGCCAGTTATGGGAGGCTAGGAGGAAAAGCACAGAAAACAAATGTAAGGTTGTTATGGAGATTTAGGTCTGTCTTCTCCATTGTTAAGAGTTTCTAAGAGATTTAGTCAGGATTCTCTCTCTAGTAGAGGGAGACGCTCTTAAGAATGGAGATTTCCCTTATAAATGTAAGTGTCTCTTAAAAAGGGTAGCTTTTACTCAGTTTTCAGAGTTTCTCCTGTATCTGCTGTTTCTTAAAAGTAACCAGCTTGAAATAATCCTTACGGCAAAGAGGAATATTTTGGGGTGGCATTTTCTCCTTTTTAGTGGTTGCCCAGAACCAAGATATAATCTCTCCCTACATTTTGAGGCAAGGGAAATATTTGTTACAGTACTACAATAATACATATTGGCTCCATCTTAAAGTTTAAAATGATACTTGCTGTTTGTTAGTTTGTTTCTCTTTTTTGACTTTAAAATTTTCATATGTACCAGGAAGAATAAAAGGACTGTCTTGCTTACCCTCAGAGTTTACAGGGAGTAAAACAAATCTTGGGAGTGTTTCAAGGCTGTTTTAGAGCAGGTGCTTTGTGCAGTAGAAAATGTTATTTTATGTGTATGTTTTAATGATATAGCCCCGAGTGCCGTTGAATTTATGAACCATAGTAGAAACTCCAATGCAATAACTGTTAGCTGGCCTTCAGCTAGAAGTCTTCTGGATGGATACATTATTTCAATATCCAGCAAAAGCTTAATGAAAGAGGAAATCCTGCCTTCCACAGAAAGGTATGAAAATATCGAAGAAAAATTGTGTTAAGTTACATGGAACTTAAGAACTTAAGACTTAACTTAAGAACACGAGATTAACATTTTATATATATTTTTGAAAAGCTGTATTAGTGGCCTAATATAAACAGAAATTAGAAAACCATAAGACAACTTTTTAGACTGTAGTATGATTAGAATACCTGAATCAGATGTACAGTAACAAATCCTTTCTGCAAATAAGTAACTATAAATCAATTCAGGATAGCTCATGCTTATCTATATAATATACACTTTTTGACTTAAATTAATTACTCTGTGTAAGAAGCTATGGTTTCTCATTAACTATTTGTGCTTAAGCATAGCAGATTGTCTCCGTGAGAGGCAGTAAAAATACTACAAGACTTTAACATAAAATCCTTTCTAGACAGTATGAGAAAATGGGAGTTTTCCAAATGTTTCTGAGCTAAATGTTTTAATACTTGATTTTTTTTTTAATGTGTAGGACCTTCACATTTAATAGCTTGTCTTCAGGGACTGACTTTTTAATTAGCATTATAACTATCAAGAGACTGAAGAGAAGCCATCCTACTGTCCTTATGATTAGCACTTGTAAGTTTATTTTATATTTAATTGACTTTTCATGGGAAAAAAATAATGGAAATGATTGTGTTTAAGCCAATATCTAATTAAAAATGAATGAAAATGGAAGTGGTTTATGGCATGCTTGAAGAAAAGGAGCACTGCATTTATTTGGAGAACGCCTGAGTTATATTCCTGCCTCCATCGCTTATTAGTTATGTGACCTTGGGCAAAACTATTAAGTTTTCACTTAGAAAATGAGAATAATTATTCCTGCCTAGGTACAATATCTTGTTATTCAGGGCCAAGCACAAAGCTCTTTGTGCAAGTGCAAAGTACTCTAAACCTCAAGCTATTATTGTCATGAAATAATATTTTTTCTAATATTTTGACTGTACTTAACATTTTATGAAACAAAATAAAACTTGGAGTATGAACAAATAAATGGCACTGCTATTTACTTATTTATTTAAAAATTTTATTTATTTATTTGATAGAGAGCACAAGCAGGGGGAGTGGCAGAGGAAGAGGGACAAGTGGATTCCCTGCTGAGCAGGGAGCCCAACATGGGACTCTGTCCCAAGACCCTGGGGTCATGACTTGAGCTGAAGGTAGATGCTTACGTGACTGAGCCACCCAGGTGCCCTAACACTGTCTTTTTAATTGCATTATTGGGTTCAGTTTGCCTTCTGATCTCATTAGCATCACTTGCACGTAAGCCCATCCTGAACATATGCAGTGTTCCAAAAAGCCCTTTCACTTGTGGGGCCCATCCACATGCGCCTGTGCTCAGGTACCAGTGCCCTATCAGTGTGAGAAGAGTCTTACTCTCAGAATTTGCAGCGTAGAGGAATAGAAAGCACTGGAAGATGAGCAACAGTCAGGTCAATTCCTGGAAAAGACACTAAAACATCTGAGCTGTTACAATTTACCAGTGTGGCATTATGTGCTTAAGTCACCATATTGAATCTGCCCAGGCTACCTCAAATGTAGGTTAAGGCTCAGAGGTGTTCATTACTCATCATGGAAGGTGAGATTTTTAACCCAGTTAACTAACTCCAAAACTGATAGGAACTTTGCAGCCTCTCACAAAGACCATCCTAAGAAATATCAGAAATAGATGAGAAACATCTTAATTTGTATTAATTTTATTTAAAAAAATTTTGTCAGTGCAAGTTTCTCTGCTGCTTTGATCTGAGCTGTGTCATTATCACTGCCACCTTCAGCATTATTGTCATCGTTGTTGTCATCATCAAATTGAGTGCTTGTTGTATGTCAGAGACTTTGCTCAGGATTTTCTATCCTTTATATCACTTAATTCTGAATGACAACTTCTATCAATCATTATGAGATGCATATTTTTACATTTTTTGTAAATGAGGAAACTGAGGCTTGGAGAACTCTAGTAACTTATACAAGATAACAAAGATTTGAACTTGGTTTTCCCTAACATCAAATTTTGCCCTTGTAACAACTGTGCTTCACTAGGAAGGCCACTATGTCTGTCAAAGAAGGACATTACCTACCCATTCTTGGCTCTGTGACTTTGTATGAATCCTGATTCTGTTTGAACCTCAAGATCTTCATTTCTACTCTGGATTTAATAATACTTTCATATTTAATGATGTTGTTTTGGCTGTGTTTTCCAAGACAAGGCAACTCTTTTCCCCCATGTTTTCTACTTTACTATTTGACTTTTATCTTCTACTGTATATTGATGATTTTTGATTTTTCTATACCTTCCTTTTCTGCAAGCCACCTCAACTCCATTTGAAGTAGATGGAATATTAATAAATTATAAAATAGAGCTAAAATATGAGAATTTAGAGGTAAAATAACTTAATTCCAGTTAGGAGGAAATATGCATCACAGAAAAATAAAAAAGATGGTGAATCAGTGACTCAGGTTTAAATCTACCACTGAGCTGAATTCTAATAAACTTAAATCAATATGTAAGTAGGCACAAAGAAATCACATGCAAAATTTGAATTTTAGAAATGAAATTATTCCAACAAAATATTAATGTTTTGTTTCCCTGAGTTAAAGAAAGCAATGCAATATGTCAGCTTTTCATAAAGATTAGAAATAGAGTCATGTTACCAATTTGAAGAATAAGATTCAAGAACATTCTCAGATATACCATTTAAAGGGAAAAGGAGTTTGTGAACTTAAGGGAGATAGATCAGTCTCTTCATGCAGTGCATAAAATTGTAAGTTAAAAATCTCAATTGTAATAACTTCATAATGAATTCTGCTGTGAGAAAAATGTTAAAATCCATAGTTTGTATAATTTTATTGTAGGAAGAGGCTTTCTGGAAAATTCTTTTCTGCCTTCCATTGCAGAGTTGGGGAGACTGAGATAGGGTAGATAGCTTACGCAAGATCACATAGTGCTAAATTAGACTGGAAAAAACTCCATATCGTAGGACTCTTCCATAATGTGACAGTCGAGGTGCTTTTTAAAAAATTTTTTATTTAAATTCAATTTCATTAACATATACTGTACTATTAGTTTCAGGGATAGAATTGTGTGATTCATCAGTTGCCTGTAACACCCAGTGCTCATTACATCAATGACTGTCCTTAATGCTCATCCCCCAATTACCCTTCTCCCTACCTGCCTCCCCTCCAGAAACCCTATTTGTTTCCTAGAGTTCAACATCTCTTTTGGTTTGCATCCCTCTCTATTTTTATCTTATTTTATTTTTTCTTCTCTTCCCCTATGTTCCTCTGTTTTGTTTCTTAGATTCCACATAGGAGTGAATTCATATGGTATTTGTCTTTCTTGGCTGACTTATTTCATTCAGCATAATACCCTCTAGTTCTACCCACATCACTGTAAATGGCAAGATTTCATTCTTTTTTGATGGCTGAGTAATATTTAATTGCATATATATACACCACACTTTATCCATTCATCTGTTTATGGACACCTGGGCTCTTTCCATGGTTTGACTCTTGTGGACATTGCTGCTATCAATATTGGGGTGCAGGTGCCTCTTCAAACCGCTATGTTTATATCATTTGGATAAATACCTAGTAGTAGAATTGCTGGATCATGGTGTAGCTCTTCTTTTAACTTTTTGAGGAACCTCCATACTGTTTTTCAGAGTGACTGCACCAGTCTGCATTCCTACCAATAGTGTAAGAGAGTTCCTCTTTCTCTGCATCCTCGCCAGTATGTGTTGTTTTCTAAGTTGTTAATTATAGCCATTCTGATCAATATAAGCTGATATCTCATTGTTGTTTTGATTTGTATTTCCCTGATCCTGAGTGATGTTGAACATTTTTCATGTGTCTGTTGGCCATCTGTATGTCTTCTTTGGAGAAATGTCTGTTCATGTTTTTTGTCCATATCTTACCTCGATTTTTTGTTTTTTGAGTGTTGAGTTTGATAACTTCTTTTTTTTTTTTTAAGATTTTATTTATTTGACAGAGAGAGAGAGAGATCACAAGTAGGCAGAGAAGCAGGCAGAGAGAGGAGGAAGCAGGCTCCCTGCTGAGCAGAGAGCCCGATGCGGGGCTCGATCCCAGGACCCTGGGATCATGACCTGAGCTGAAGGCAGAGGCTTTAACCCACTGAGCCATCCAGGCGCCCCGAGTTTGATAACTTCTTTATAGATTTTTTAAAAAGATATTATTCCAGTGTTTTATTTTGTTACCCTTATTTCATTACCAATAGATCCAGACCCACCATCAGATTTGATGATTTGGGGGCAGGAAGAAAACACAATATATTTGTCTTGGAGACTTCCACAAGGAGGCTTTGAAAAGTTTCAGGTAAGTAACAGTGCTGTTATCATACAACATTGATGTTTAGTGGGGGTCTTTATTTCACTCTTTGTTTTTATCTTTTCTTTTGCATAATGATTTTAGAAACTTTTCTACTTTTAACGTAAGATTTTCCTCCAAAGTAAATTTTCTATTTACTGCTTTAAAAGTACAAGGTTATCATGGGAAGTGTTCAAATATGAATCAAAGCTGATACTTTAAAAGATTTTGGTTTTCAACAGAGGTAGACGTGTGCACACGTAGTACAAAGAAGTGAATAAAGGGACAATGGTTCTGGAGAGTAATGCTTCTGTGACAGCACTGGCCAGACCAAATATGTGAACTGTTAAAGCTGGGTGATGTGTCATACGCTCCCTTTTAACCTTATCCAAGAGATTTAGTTGAGTGGCGATTTGTGGCCAAGAAAGGAGGAGAGTAAGATATATGGAGAAGCCACTTTTCAACTGTATCTGTTGCTATTTGTAGTAAACATGTACGTTTTTATTGTCTTTTGTCATTAATAATGTAACCCCGCATCACATTAAGAAATATATCCACTCTGCATCCTACATTGTATGGTTTACAGAGTAAGCTTCCAGAGACAGCACTACTGCTTTGTATTCTATGGAGGCAAACAACTTTTCCATACTTTCATAGCAGTAGGAGATGAAAATTTGAGTTATAAATAATAGAAAACAATCTGACATAGTTTAAGCAATAAAGAAAAAAAACCGCATTAATACAAGAGTGCTTCATGGAGACCAAGGAAAAGGATATAGCTGGGTTTTAGGAAGACCTGTAATGATATATTTTATGCCTGTGGAGAATCCACGGATTATTTTCTTTTTTGTCTACTTCTACTCATCTGCCTTTTTTTTTTTTTTCCTAATGACCAATTTTCTTTGCTAAGCAATCCATGTATGTGGTGAGGGAAAGAATGCTGTATACAACTTCTGAGTATAAATAGTGTATTACCAGCCACAGAGAGACAGATTCTCCTTAAATTCCCATGGGGAGGACTTTGATTATTCCAAATTGGATTAGACACCTAGTACAGTTCCAGTTAACTGTGCTTATAGGTCCCAAATCATGTAAAACATGGTGCCCACAGGTTTGTGGGGGAGAGGTTACAAAAACAGTCATTAGATTTAGGGCAAACACAGCAAAAGATGTTTCCTATAAATAAAAAATAATACAGAATTTAATAATTTATAGAATCAGTGCAATCTAAAGGGAACTAGAACAATAAAATTACTAGATACATGATATGAACAGATTAGTACATCTGGGTTTTATATTTGAGTATGAATTTCTTGACAATTAAGGTCAGTAAGAGAAACAAGATAATGGACTTGTATAAAATAGAGTCTTTTAGTGCTTCCCCACTGTCCATCTAATGTGTACACTACTTAGTGTGACCTTCAGAGTCAGACTCTAACAACCTGTCTAATCTATTTTCTCAAGACTTCATATTTCAGCAGAATTATATTGCCTACAATTATCTACATATTTTGTGTTTTCTTGATTCTGTTCCTTAGTCATGTTCTTTTAACCAGAATACATTCTCTCCCATTTTTCTTTGACAGTTCTTTAAGACCCTGTTCAGATATATTCTTTCTGTGAAAGTTCCCTTGACCACTAGTTATCAGTCTCCCATACCAGAAATTTTGCATAATCTTTGACTTCTTTTTCTTTCATGTCCATATGTACTTGTTTACTGAATCCTGATGATTCCAGCTTAGAATTATTGGGAAAATCCTACTTATTCTCTCCATTCCCTTTTTCTTTACCTCTGTTCAGGCTCTTACCATTATTGTTGGCTCCCTTGTGCTCCAAGGATCAAGCTGACCCCAGGACAATCCTAAAGCTATAGAAACTTCATCTTTTTTCTTTTCCCTGCATTCATCTTAAATTTCAGGCTCATATTGTGAATATATTAAACATCTTACTCTTACTCTCATCAGTAGTACACACCCCTTTGAGACTCATCCCTGTAAGTTATTTTTCTCTTAAGTGTTTATTGGCATATTTTTATTGTCACCATATTTTGGGGGATGGCCTCCCCAGCTATTTCCAAAATAATTATTTTTTCTCTTCTGTGATACATGCAATTTTATGTTTATGTCGTTGTCACAGCCTTTATATAATATACTTGTTTTAAAATTTTTTTTTTATTTGAGTATAGTTGACACACAACATTTATTAATTTCAGATATTTACCACATACTTGTTTTGATTGCTAACCAGGAATGTCTTTGGATGCCAAGGCAGAGACACAACAACACTTCACTAACATTCACAACAAATCGAGGATTCCCAGAGGGGGATAGGCTCATATAAGGGTCCAATGGGGAGGGGAGCAAATAGAAAGGAAGAGAGGTTGAGTTTGGTTTTTATTGTGATTAGAGGATACAGCTGGAGCAGGGGCTCCCCAAAGAACTAGAAGCTATGAGGTTTGAAAATTTCCTGCTCTTGGGGCGCCTTGGTGGCTCAGTGGTTTAAAGCCTCTGCCTTCACCTCAGGTCATGATCTCAGGGTCCCGGGATCGAGTCCTGCATCGGGCTCTCTGCTCAACGGGGAGCCTCTTCCTCCTCTCTCTCTGCCTGCCTCTCTGCCTACATGTGATCTCTGTCTGTCAAATAAATAAAATCTTTAAAAAAAAATTTCCTGCTCTCAGAGGCAAAAGGATCCAAGTCTTTCTTATCTTGAGGCCCAGATGTAGGGTGGACTAGAAAGAAGGGTGGGGATCTCAAAGTTGTCAATAGACAAGTAAAAAGTGGAATTAAACTCTTTGTATTATAGTACTTTATTAATTACATAAAGTTAATAGAAATAAAAGGAGTTATCATTATTGTGTTTTAAAGGATAGAGGTATGGTATATGCCTTCAGGCTGAGTTGAAAGATTCCTGGAACAGTAAAATCTCATTCATTCAACAAATCCAGCATTCAGCATTAAAAAAAAATTATTCTTTCAACAATAAATTCATGTCTTGATGGTGCTTACATTCTAGGAGAATTGCAGATATGAGAAAGATAGTGACTAGAATGGTTAAAAAAGCCTGGAGGAGGTAAGATCAAGCTTAAATCCTCTGAAATCAAAAGGAAAGAGAGCATTATGTGTTAAAAGCCTGGTTGATTAACCAAGGAAAATTTTAAAATGAACTATCTTAAATGAAATTTTCAGTCTCAGTCACCAAGTATTATTAATTCCATTACTGGAATTAATAAGTTCTCTACCAGTGTGAAATGATGGAGTCTGCATGGCATACAAGATCATTGGAGTCTATGTCACAGTTAACATAAGAAAACAAATACCTTATATTTCTGATGGTATTAGTGAACATCGACTAATTAAGTCGATGAATTAAGGAATTAAGCTCATCGTGATATGCTTATGCAGAATATTCTGGCAACAGATTTCATAATAAGAATTTCTTTACAAAACAGAAATCCTTGTTTTGTTTTGCTCAGCATTCTGAGCATTCAAGATATAAAGGCAGAACATTTATTAGTATGGACAAACTGTGAAATGCATTTGAACACCAAATATTTGTCTAGTGAGTAATCCTCTGAACCTATTAGATTGCTAGCTTTCTTTTCATGAGCACTGGGGGTGCAGAAAGATTTATATCCTTTAGAAGAATCTCATAACTATAACAGAACTGAAGATATACTCTATTCTAAGCATGAAAATAAACATTGGCTCACACATTTAAGACCTAAAAGAATTCAGTGTGAACTTAGAAAAAATCAAATAGTTGATATAGGACATCAATGGAAGTTTGCAATTTCCCTTCTTAATACCTTTCAACTATTTTTTATGTACTCTGAATTATGTTATAGACCAGTACTGTCCAATAGAAATATAATGGAAACCATAAATGAGAACCATATGTATAATTTTACAGTGTCTAATAGAGACATTAAAAAAGTAAAAAGATACAAGTGAGGGGGCAGTCCAAGATGGTAGCATAGGAAGCTCCTGAACTCATCTCCCACAAGCACACTGAATCCATAATACATATGGGTCAATTCCTTCTGAAAAAGACCTGAAGACTAGATGAAGAGCTCCTTACAACAAACAATAAAAGGGTCATATTGAGATGGGTATGAGAGGCTGAGAGGCAATCTTGCCAAAAACCCCATTCCTGCCACAGTAACCCACAACAGGGTCAGGTCTCAGGGTCCTGGGATTGAGCCCCACATCGGGCTCTCTGCTCAGCAGGGAGCCTGCTTTCTCCTCTCTCTCTGCCTGCCTCTCTGCCTACTTGTGATCTCTGTCTGTCAAATAAGTAAATAAAATCTTTTAAAAAAAAGGTCTGTAATAAAAGACAAAGAAGGGAATTACATAATGGTAAAAGTCTCAACCCAACAGAAGTATATAACATTTGTAAATATTTATGCACCCAACATAGGAGCATCTAAATACATAAAGCAAATATTAATAGATCTAAAGGGAGAAATAGGCATCAGTACAATGATAGTAGGGGGCTTTAATACCACACTTACATCAATGGATAGATCCTCCAGACAGAAAATCAGTAAAGAAAAATCAGCCTTAAATGACACACTGGACCAGACAGACTCAATAGGTAAATACAGACTATCCCATCCAAAAACAATAGAAAACACATTAATCTCAAGTACACATGAACTATTCTCCAGGATAGATCACATGTTGACCACAAAAAGATTGAAATCCTATCAACCATCTTTTTTACTACAATGGTATGAAACTATAACTCAGTTATAGGAAGAAAGCTGGAAAAGTCACAAATATGTAGAGATTAAACAACACACTACTGAACTATCAGTGAGTCAATGAAGAAATCAAAGGAGAGATCAAAAATACTTTGAGATATTTTGGTGTAGTCCCAGTAGTTTATTTTGGCTTTTGTGTCCCTTGCCTGAGGGGACATATCTAGAAAGATGTTTCTATGGCTGATGTCAAAGGAATTACTATACATATGTTTTTTTCTAGGAGTTTTATGGTTTCAGGTTTCATATTTAGGTTTTTAATCCATTTTGAGTTTATTCTTGTGTATAGCATAAGAAAGTCGTCCAGTTCCTTTTGTTTTGTTTTGTTTTGTATTTAGCTGTCCAGTTTATCCAGCACCACTTATTGAAGATACTCTCTTTTCTCCATTGTATTCTTGCCTTCTTTGTCATAGATTAATTGATAATGTAAGCATGGGTTAATTCTCATCAATCTTCAATCTTAAAAAAAATTATATTTATTTGGTAGATAGCACAAACAGGGGAGTGGTGGGTAGATGAGAGAGAGAAGCAAGACTCCCAGTCAAGCAAGGAGCCGCATGCAGGACTCAATCCCAGGACCCTGGGATCAAAACCCAAGCCAAAGGCAAATGCCCAACAGACTGAGCCGCGTAGGTTGCCCAAAGAAGCTTAATTTTGATGTGAATCTCTTTACCCCCTCCCTTGCAACACAACAATGAGAATTCTCTTTCCTAGAAGTAAAATATGTATCATTCTTGGGTTTAAAATCTCCTGCCATGGCTTACAATGCTCTTCCTTTCTCTTGTGACCCCACCCCTGCACCTTTCAGTCTCTGCCAACTCAGGAAAGGCTACTGTTCTTAAATCACTGACCAATTTTTCCCATCCTCTCCTCCTTCAATCCATCAGCTAGTTCTGGCACTTATACCTCTAAAACATATTGTCAGTGTGGCTATTTCTCTTCATCACCACTGCACCTCTTATGTCCTAGTCACTTTAACTTCTCACCAAGACAGCAGTCTAGATAACAGATGGTAGCTTCTCACATCCCAATTGGTCTCTGTTTCCATTCTTGATTCCCTTACAATCCACTTTGCATATAACAGCCAGAGAAAGAGAGAGCTATTAAAAACACAGTGTCTCTCATTAGTTTAACATCTTCTGGTAGATTTCCATTGCCCTTCAAATAAAAACTAAACTCTCTGCCATGGTCTCCAAGACCTCATGTGATTGGACCTTCATAACTTGGACCTTAGATAACTATCCTGTCTACTTAGTTACTATGGTAAAACCATATGTGACATTCTTTCTATTCCTCTAGCATGCCCAAAACATCTTCATTACAAGTTTTTCCCTTGACATTCATTTTGCATGGATATCTTGCTTTCTGTTTTGGTTGTCTTTTTCCTGTTATTAAATTCTAATCTCAAATATTATCTTCCCATCTCCTTTTCTGATTGTCTGATCTAAACAAAACTGCTCTTTGATCTAAACAAAACTGCTCCCTGATGTAGCTGAGTTATCTCATTCATTTATTTATTGAGTTTGCTTGTTGTTAGGTGCTACCACTAGACAGTAGCTTCCCTATAATCAGATGTCTTTTCTGTCTTCTTTATCCCGATATACCCAGTGCCTATACTAATGTTTACCCTGAATAAGAAGCTCAATAAATGTTTAATAAATAAGTAAAATATAACATTGTTTTCCCATATATGATTGGGATAATTATGGAGGGAAGATATCAATACTGAATATAGTATCAGGAAAGTGTAGAACTTGAGATGCACTTTTGGTAGGCTTCATACTCATGCAAAAGAAATTATTCCACATGAGCAGGTTCACAAGGTCAGGAGTGAGCATTCTATTTGTTATTTCTAAATATCATTCAATGATAGGGGCCTCCTTATAAATCATTCATTGAAAATCCTATTCTTTCTGAAATTATTTGATTCATTTTTATATTCAATATAGGTGAAAATCCTAAACATTTTTAATATTAATTGTAAAAACTTCACATTTTATTTTACCCTTACCTGTCTGTACTAATTCTCATTTCTCAAGGCAAATGCCAAAAAAAAAAAAAATCTTTCTTTGGGGTTAACTGAGGCCATAAAATTTTTTATTATCAGATGAAACATAAAACTCTTGAGTTAATTTTTCCCGTTTTTGTATGAATACCTTTTTCCCCAGAGACTGTAAATTATGTATATACTAATAAATGGAACTTATTCTAAGAAATCATGTTAATATTTAGGATTCAGATTATTTTTCAACTATATTATATCGCTCGTTCACTCATGGTTATCCTAGTCATTCTCAACTAATGAGGTTATTTGTTAAATTTTAATGAATTAAGCAACAGTATCCTGTTTGCTTAGCACAGTGTAATTGCATAATTGGGATCATTTACCTAATCATTTAAAATTAATCATCCCAGGTCTTTAAACTATGCTTTAAAAGTAGAAATAAAGCCAGAATTACATTTTTTTTTCAATTGGTTTCTGTTAAATGCGTAATCCCCATATTTTGGGAAACAAATCTCTATCCTTCAAATTGGATTTTAAGAATTTACATATTTTACATGAGATCACCACAGACTGTTTCTTTTCTTTTTACCCATTCATTAATGCCTTAATATAACTCTTTGTATGTTCAAATTTACCACTCCATTAAGATTATATTAGGTTATTACAAAGTACCTTCTCCTACCATCCTTTTTGTCCTGGAAATCTTCAGCATTCCCCCCACTCCTCCTGCCTTTCTGTATGCCAGACAAGCAAGGCGAATTGTCAGTGATACCTTATAAATCAATAAACAATGATATGCATCCAGACCTCATGATTATCTTTCTCAGTAACAAAACACTCTTCCCACAAGACAGTGATAAACATGTCTACCTAGGAAATTTGTTTCTCTGATTCCTACCACATAACAATTGTTTTTTAAAGCATAATAAAGTTTAAATAATTTATAAAATTAATGTCATTATTTTCATTTAGATACATCTTTCTGTTTTATAAACATGAAATATAGAGTGAAGAAGAGTAAAGATTGCTATAGCTCTTAATGACTCAATAAATCTTCAAAGTATTAGAACTATCAGGTTATTCCACTGAAAATTTCTAAAGGCAATGTCAGTTCTCAGAGCTTTAATGAATAATTGATTGGCTCAGGTCACAATGAAAGATGGCCTGGCATGGAGCATGACATTTGTCATGCATCCATTTAATAATCATTGGAGTGTGTTCTCTGTTCTAGGTATGTATTTTTGTTCTCTCTCTTGCTGTTTTGTTTTTGTTCGACTCCTCTAACACTGAATGTATTCCAGTCTATTTAACAGTCCTCCAAATACTGTTTCTCTCCTGAGGCACATGTGTGAGTTCTCTGGAGAGCCCAGGGGCTTGACCCCATTGTCCATTTCCTTGACATGATGGACCCAGCTCAGTCTCAACCTTTTGCATCTCCTCTCATCCCTGTCCTCTGACATTATATCCCACTGCTTTGTGCTGCCAGGGTCTCTGCCCAGGGGCCAGCCTACTGGGAAGATGGTTTAAGAATGACTACTCTGTGTGTTTGTACTTGATTCATAGGACATTGTCATCTTTGTCAGGGCAGGAGTGGGTGTACAGATTGTTCCATGGATCTTTTTTTGCAATGTTCTTTCTTACCAATTTCCTTTTTCTCTGACCAATTGGGAACATGAGCAGGAGGTCTGCTAAGTACATGTCCAAGTGGGAGGTGTCATTCTTTCTCGTAGGCACCCTCAATTTATAGTAGTGATACATGTCAGTCTCATTTACCTGCAGTGTGGGGTGTGGGCAGAAGCACCCTATTTACAATACCTTGGGAAGCCAGGGAAAAGCCATGGTCTTCTTCACTAGGTCAGAAACTGGTGACTCTAGTGATAACTGCTTTTTCCTCCTCCAGTATTCTGCTTACATGGAGTTGGAAGAGTGGATTTTTACACAATATTTTTTTGTTTTCAGGTGACTAACATGAAAAGTCCAATTCATTATGCAGTACATCTATTATACACATTTCCACATATAAGTCAGAATATATACATATATATACACATGTATACACAGATATATATTTTAAATACTTCATTTATATATATTTGCATATGCATATATACATATGTACATATATATCTATGGACATGTGAATATGTGTGTGTGAAATTTAAAAACAATTTGAGACTATTTGTGTTTTAGTGCATAAACTTCTGAGTCAGACAATTATGCTTATTAGCTATGTGAACTTCACTAAGTTACTCAGTATCAACTGGCCCCAAATTACTCCTTGATGAAGACAGGAAGAATCACAACCCCTTCCTTGCAGTATTAATGTCTGAATTTGACGGGTAGAGAGTTGGTGCTAAGTAAATTATTTTTTAGCAATTAAAAGCACAAGTTTCTCTCTTTCTCTAGGTATCCTTTTGTACGACATCTAGAAAGGAAAAGATATTTAAAATAATTGTGTATGACAGCAAAGCCAAGGTAAAGAATTTGATTCCAGAGGTGGACTACATGTTGGACATGAAGACAGTTAGAGGCAGATATTACAGTGTATCTGTAATGAAGAAAGTGGCCACAAGTAAGGTTATATCATAAATAAATTCTTTGCCTTATAGTTTTATAAGAACTTAAAGTGTTTTGGCTTAGCATGAATAAAGCTATTTTAAAACATAAAGCCTGATAATAAAGGTAATTATGGCCATAAAAATATGGTTAAGATAATTCTCAAAAACTATATGAACAACAAACAAATCTTTGTATGACTAAATGCATTGAGAAGTACCTGGAGTTTTTTCTTAATAATCTAAAGCCAACATGTATATATAAGTGTGTGTATTATTTATCACACATATAAAATACACATGTGTGCATACATGTATAATGTTTTTATGTACACACAGACACTATACATAGTATGCCACAATAATATAAACACAACTCATTTTCTGCTGAGGAAGGGGTTTGATAAACAGAAATTTTCTCCTCCCCAATGTTTGTAAATTTACTGTAAATCAGTTTTATAATATTTTGGATGGGGTTTTGGAATAATAGTATCTAACCAATAATTCTTATCAAAGTCTGTGAGGCCCACAGGATCCCCTCTCAGTGGAAATGAATTGATAGTTCAGGAAACAACATTACTTCCTTTGACAAATGTATCAAAAATGTAGCAATATAGGAATGCTAAAAACTTTGATGTAACCAGAACCACATTCGAAATTACCCTTACTTCTGACCCTTATTCACTCTCTTAACTTATTTGTTCGGTTTCTTTCTTCCTTTCCTTTCCTTTCCTTCCTTTCCTTTCCTTTCCTTCCCCTCCCCTCTCTTTCCTTTCCTTTCTCTTTCCTTTCCCTTTCCCCTTTCCTTTCCTTTCTTTTTCTTTTCTTTTTTCTTTATAGAGAGCATGAGGGGGAAGGGACAGAGGGAGAGGGAGAGAAAGAATCTTAAGCAGTCTCCATACCCAGCAGAGAGCCCCTCAGAGCTTTATCTCAAAACCCTGAGGTCAAGACCTGAGCTGAAATCAAGGGTCAGATCCTTTAACTGACTGAACCACCCAGGCACTCCATTGTTCTGTTTCATTTTTATTCAACATCTAGCTAACTGCTAGGTGGTAGCTAACAAATTTGGGATTATATGGTATAAGGATACTTCTTGTTATGAGCACTCAGGAGGCATAAGTCTACAGGAATTACTAGTGACTTGACTTATGATTGATTAAGGAAACACATTTGGGAACTAGGGAAGATATTAATGAGTCACTTAAATTGAAGCTCAAATATATATAATGTCCTGTTTCTCTATTTGCAGAGCTGAACATGTAAGCTGTTATACATGAAAAAATTTAAGGATTGGTACCTAGATGATTAAATTATATTATTCATGTTTGCTTTGTGTATATGTATATACATATATATGTGTGATTTAAATTTATGTATAATTTATCTTTTCAATAGTACCATCTAGGATATGTGGCTTAACATTAAAAGCTGTGAATACTACTTCTGCACATTTAATGTGGAATCCAACAGAGACCAACTTCACTCAGTACAAGATTTATATATCAAACAGAACATTTGCAGACGAATATCTTATTTGGGGAATTATTCCAGAACACACAGTTACAGATCTGACTCCTGGTGGAATATATAACATCACCGTACATAGAGTGAGAGGCAATGTTGAAGGACCCAGCACATTTATCAGAGTTGTTACAGGTATACAAATTCTTATTGATATTTTAAAAATTCACATTTACATTACATACTATATTATTCAAGATAAAATTTCAATGCTTTTTTTAATTTGAAAATTTAAACTTTATAAAATGAGGGTAAAATATTCATTTTATTGGGATAATCTGCATTTTTTGAAATAATATAGGTAAAATGCAAATTGGATAAAATAGTTTCTGGTGCATGGTCAGTGCTCAGGAAATGTAGCTAATATTACACTTGAATGTCACATCAAATTAGAGGTCCAGCTAATGAAAGTAGGTGGATGATTTGGGGATCATCCATTCTCCTAAAAACTTACTCATTGTCTTTTGTGTCCTATTACGTGATATACACATGAAAAAGCATAGTTTAGAATGTACAGAAAGTAGTAAATTTTAATTTACTGTAATCTTAATTTTACAGTAAATTTTAATTTACTATAATCTTAATTACAGTAAATTTTAATTTTAATTAAATTTGATTTAATTAATGTAAATTTTAATTTTAATTTTTTGAAAAAAAGAACACGATCACAGCAATAACTTATGAGATTGTTCTTAAGTAATCTTTAAGACTGTGGATTCAATACGATCCAAAGCAGACATGCGATGATAACTCAGTCTGTGGACATTTGTTATGTGGCTTTTACACATAGTATTTGCCTCTAATTGCTATTGTAACAAATTGCCATAAGCTCAGTGGTGTGAACCAACAAAAAATTTATTATGTCCTAATTCTGTAGGTCATACATTCAACACAGATCTTACCAGTCTAAAGTCAAGGTGTTTGGAGGGTTGTGTTCTTTTTAGAAGTTCCAGAGGAAACCCAGTTCTTTGCTCATTTAGATTGTTTGCAAAATTCAGTTCTTTGACCATGTCCTTGCTGGCAGCCCAGAATTGATCCCAGCTCTAGAGGAATCCTCATTCCTTGGCTTGTAATCCTCGTCTTCCATCTCCAAAGCCAACAAAGAAGATTGAATTGCACCCATGCTTAAACTCTCTCCTACCTTTTTTTTCCTGTCACATGTGACTATTCTTCCTTTCACTTTTAAGGGCCTGTGTGTTTAGATTGGGTCTTCCTGAATAATCTAGGTTGATCTCTCTGTTTTAAAGTCCATAATCTTAGTTACATCTAAAGCCCCTATTGCCATGTAACATAACATATTACAAGGCTTCAGGGGTTAGCATGTGGGCACCTTGGAGTGTCCTTATTCTACCTACTAAATACACTATTGTTTTCCTAAATGTCATATGTATGTGACAATGAAAAACAAGCAATGTGTTTAGAATTCATTCACCAGCTTTACTCCTGGATTTGATACTTATAACCTGACTATTATTGTTTGTTACCTAATATCTTTGGCTTTATGTTTCAGTGTAATTTGGAGTACATGATCTTTGAGACTCCTATGACTCTTAAACTTTCTGTTATACTTTGTACATTTTATTTTTTAATTTTTAAAGATTTTACTTATTTATTTGAGAGAGAGAGAGAGCACATGAGTGGTGGGGAGGGGCAAAGGAGAGGGAGAGAGGGAGAAACAGACTTCCCACTGAGCAGGGAACCATTCTTGGCACTCGATCCCAGGACCCTGAGATCATGACCCAAGCTAAAGGCAGATGGTTAACCCACCTAATCACCCAGGTGCCCCAACTTTGTACATTTTAAATATTATTTATATTAAATACTCTACATCTTTGTTATTTCTTAAAAAAAAACACTTTTGTTCAATCATGTATTCAGTGTCTTTTTTTCAGAGTGTCACAGTAAGCACAGTATTTAATCAAACACATTAAAACTGGACCCACTCAAGAAATTTTAATCTGTGGCAGGTTTTCTAAACCTCAGTACTACTGACATTTTGGGCTGATTCTCTCTTGTGTGGGTCTGTACTATGCGTGGTAGGATGTTTAGCTGCATCCCTGACTTCTGCCCACTATATACTAGTGTCTTGGTAATCACATTCCATTCGCAGAGATCCAGAAGTTGGCAAAGTCACAAATGGTCTATGGTAAGCACTGATGTATGTGGTTGGATGGAAAGATCAAGTAGACTACTGAGCAAAGATTGGGAAAAAGTATGATAAATATTTTGCTGATGTGCAGGTAAAGAAGATTATGCAGTAAATGGAACAGAGTTTGCTTAATAAGAATTTGGTCTGAGGAAAATGTAACCAAAATAACGTCAATGTCAGAAAAGTTTCATGGAAGATATTGACTGTCAATGATCATTTTAATTAAAGAGAACGCTTTATGAAATAGTAGGAGCCTGATGTTCTGATTACAGTGTGGTTTAGGAGATGGTTTTGAGAGATTATAGGTAGGTAATGGAAGTCACTGTTAGAGGAGACCAGTGATTTGAAGTGAGTTGATAAGGAAGGGAAATAGGGAAGGGTGGCAATCTAGGTTCCCCAGGCGGGAGGCGGGGTGTGGGGGGTGAAGAGTGTGGGGCGTGATGAGCAGGAGCAGGAATAGATCCTGCCGCCCTGCTTTTTGCAGAGAGTGGTAATAATGGAACAATGTTGGGGGGGGCCCATTGTGTGCAGAGCACTGTTGACATGAGGAGGGGGTTAAAAGTAAGAAATGAAAAAGTAAGAAATGAAAAATGAGACAATGTGATGGTTTTATTAAAAGATGGCAGGGTAGACAGAGAAAGATAGCAGGAATAACTACTACTAGTAGTCATGGCTTACGTTTACTAAGCTCTTGCTATGTTCAAGCCACTCTTCTAAGCATTTTAGATGTATTAACTTATTTTATTCTCACAACAGTATATAGAGTAGCAGTATTATTATCTCCAAATTGATGCAGCCAGTGAGGTACAGAGGGGTTAAGGATTTTGCCTAAAATCTTACTTATGTGGCAGAGCCAGGTTTTAAACCCAGTAATCCAGTTCCAGGCCCCATGACCAGCAACTGTACTAAAAAATGATTCTTTGTTTAGACTCTTATGGCACCTAATGTGATGCTGACTTATTAGAGAATGCTTATTTTATTAATAACTTATACCTATTTCTGAAATAGGAGGAAGCTATAGGCACTTGATGAATACGTGTTGCCTTAGATGGAGTCCCTTTTAAATTGGGGGCCATTTCAAATAATAATCTTAGACTGAACAGTAAAACTATGGATCACCCTATTGTTTGAATCCTCTATCGAGTATTGATTTATTTGGGATTTCTTGATCTGTTGTTATTTGTAAGCCACTTTGTATAGGTTAGAGAGGTACAGTTATTATAATTATTGAATCTTAAGTTCTGAAGCTGTTGCTTCTAGGTCTAAGTCCTGGCTCTACCATTTTCCTGTTAGCTTTGAGAATTTGGTGAAATTGCCTAAATTCTTTGTTTCTCAGTTTTCTCTTTTCTTAAATGTCAATGATAATGGTATGTACTTATGAATGGTTATGACTGCTGTATAGAGCGTGTGAAAGTGCTAGCCCAGGACAGACGGTATCATAAACTTGGTACAATTAGTGATAATTTTGCATGTCTTATGCATGAGTATCTCCTCAATGACAATATATATTATGCTCAGCTTATGATTTAATCATGGAAGGATTTAAATGTGATGTGCAAAGCTTATTCTATACAGTGTTGGTACATAGGAAGTATAAATAAAAATTAATAATAATGGTAGTGAAAGCTTTTTAAGTCTTCCCATTTGATTTTAAAATAGCTGGCTTTTGTTTTCTTGGTAGTGTTTTGATAAGTATGTTCAACTTTTTTGTGGGTATTCCAAGGTATGTAACATTTTCCTCTGTGTAAATATGTTCTTTGAGTCAGAATCTTCTGAGGAGTTCCTTATGTAGCTTGTTCTTCCATTTTGAATTTCCTCTTACTCTCTTTCTTAAAGGTTAATATGCCATAGTTTGTACCAGAATTTTGTTTTTGAGGTCCTCCAAGTTCTTTTGAACTTTTTTTTTCCTTTATAGACACTGATCATGGGATTAGATTACTGATTTTTTTTCAGTTTCTCAAAATACAATTTAGGTAAATTTACCACAACACCAAGGGGAAATGTTGAGATATTCTTTAAAGCTATACTGTCCAGTATAGAGTGATAAGCAATCTGTGACTATTGAGTTCTAAGATGTGGACAGTCCAAATTCAGCTGGGCGGTAAGTGTGAAAGACATAGGATTTCAAAGACAGTATAAAAGACAGGGAACTGGCTCATTAATAATGTTATATTGACTAAATGTGAAATGATGTTTTTGATATATTGGTTTAAATAAAATGTATTATTGGGTTAATTTTACATGTTTCTTTTTACCTTTTTCATGTGGCTCACATTATATTTTTTGGACACTGCTGCTTTATAGAATCAAGAGACAGTTAAGCATATTTAAGTCTTTGAGATATCCTGCAATAAAGAAAGCTATTTAATTTAAACAAAGAAGTTATTGACAAAGTGGCTGAATTATAGAACATCTATTAAACTCTGAGGATTTAGGTTTCTGAGGATTAGCTTGAGAAATTCTGGTCTAAAAAAAATATGTAACTATGCCTAGAATCCTGTTTGCTATCCCTAAATAAAACGAACACAATGTGATATTCTCTTAAAACTCCAAACACAAAGAGACTCTTAATGTCATAAAACAAACTGAGGGGGGGGGCACTGTTGAGAGAGGGTGGTGGGGTTACATAATATGTTTAAGTAAAAATAAAAATTAAAATTAAAAAAACAAGAACAACAAAAAAAAAACCCAAAAAAACAAAAAAACTCCAAACACATCCATCTCACAATTTGATTTTTGTTGGTTAGTAACAGTTTGGTTGAGAGTAATAGTTTCACTTCATATTTTCATGCCTTTTGAGAGATTATATTCCATGAGGTACAAATCATGTGTTTATTACGGCATTTACTTTCAGTTAATTGAATCTTCCAGCTCATATTCAGGACTGTGCACTCTTCCACACGGCATAAGTGTTGCGCCATCTCCACTACCTTTTTCTGAGGGCAAGCCTCCTTTCTCTCTGTCCAGACTACCACGGTATCCTACTAATTGCCCTCCCATTGCCATTTTTGCTTCTCTCCATCTCATGTTTTTCATATACTATTTCAAACTAATCTTTTAAAATAATTTTAAAAAGTCACATTGTCTTCCTCTTCAAATTCTCCACCTTTCCATTGCATTTAAGGGGGAAAAAAAGCTAACATCTTTATGAGAGCCGGCATGATCATCAGACTTTCTCTTTCTCACTTGATTCCAGAAACTCAGGTTGGCTTTTCTCACTTGCACTAAGTTCTGTCTGTTTCCAGGGCTTCTATTCATTCTGCTTGGAAAAGTCTTTGCCAGAGTGCGTGGAAGCTTCCAGGTCTTCTCTCTCCATCAGATCGGCAGGTTTCCAGACAAATACATTCTTCCTCTTCTCGGGGAGACATGCTTTATCCTTAGCCAACTTTCCTTCAGTGTGTAATCTTAACCCACAATCTAGGAAACTATATCCTATCTCATCACCATCCCGGTAAGCAGATCTTTCCTTCTCCTATCTTTTTTCTACTTCCAAAGTTTCATTCCAGGTTCTTTTCCAGTTTCTTGCCTAAGATTTCATGGATATTAGTTACTTTCTAGGATCTTGGAGGAAATAAAAAGTATTAGTCCTCACATAAATCAGTAAGCGTGAGTATTAATCGGTTGGACTTTTGTCATGTTAGATTTTTGTCTATTTTAATATGAGCTGGTGAGAAGAACCAAACTCTTTTCTCTCAAGCTTGGGAATATGGAGGATATAGGTCTATGTTCAGAATGATCCAGGAAAAATGCCAGCAGCAGCTGTGCATAACAAAGGAATTCTACCCATACAAACTGGGTATTTCTCTGATCGTTTTACCTTGGGTTTACATATTCTAAAGAGCTATTATAAGATAGTAGTTTTCCCTTCATGGACAATTTGGAGGTGATGCTGAGAGAACGTTTATTGTATCTTTGAGGGTCATGGTGGAAATTAATTGGTCAGTACCAGGGCTAGTTACCAGGGAAGCATTATAAGCCTTAAAGAAACTTTTATTTTATTTATTTATATATTTTTTAATAAAGACAGCCCTTAGCACAGCTGAGTGACATGCAGACTGATGCCAGCCTCAGTGTTTTCTTTCTTTTTTTTTTTTAAGATTTTATTTATTTATTTGACAGACCGAGATCACAAGCAGGCAGAGAGGCAGACAGAGAGAGAGGGAGGAAGCAGGCTCCCTGCTGAGCAGAGAGCCCAATGCGGGGCTCGATCCCAGGACCCTGGGATCATGACCTGAGCTGAAGGCAGAGGCTTTAACCCACTGAGCCACCCAGGCGCCCCTTAAAGAAACTTTTAAAAGAAGATAAGGAAAGACTACTCTAAAAGTATCTCTCACCTGCCCAAATGTGAGAAATTGACCTGTTAAGGTTTCTATTTTATACCATGTAATCTATCAGTTTTGTTAGAAAATATATATTTCATTTTTTATTATATCCATTTTAAATCATCTCTGATAGATGGCTTTAAAATGATAAGCATTGTTAAATATTTAATTCCGCTTTCCTTTCTTTTGGAAGTGGTATTAAATTTGGTCCTTATCAAGTATGTTTTTGGCATGCTTTGCTTCATAATCTCTCTTCCTCCCCCTATATTGTTTGTCTGGAATCTGCACTAAAGATAAGGGAGAGTGAAAATCTGACTCATTGGCAACCAGTCAGAAGAGCCTTATGTAGAAAACTCCCTTCAAGGAGGTACAGAGAGTATAAACAAAACTCTGGGAACAGTGGCTCAGTGGGTTAAAGCCTCTGCTTTCAGCTCAGTTCATGATCCCAGGGTTCTGGGATCCAGCCGAGCCCCACATGGGGCTCTCTGCTCAGTGGGGAGCCTGCTTCCTGCCCCACCCCCCGCCCCACCTGCCTCTCTGTTTACTTGTGAGCTGTCTCTGTCAAAAAAATAAATAAAAAAAAACTAAAAAAAAAAAAAAAAAAGAAGTGTTCACCCTTTAAAAAAATTTGGCAGATGTTAGCTATATTTTTTTCCAGTTATCTTCGGCTTCATAAAATATCCAGGTAATTGGATCAATAGTTTGGATTTAAATAATTTGCTTAAAATGATTCAAGTTTTCAATTAGAGCTTAAGCTTTATACAACAATTTGGGCAACAAGCAGATTTTAGCAGGTAAAGAATATCCCAGAAACAGATACATAAATTGATATATTATTTCTGATAATTATACTTAAAAATAGTTATTATTAAAGATTTAAATGCCTAACACTTTTGTGTGACCAGAGATAATTTAGAGGACCCAGTGTCTTTTAACAATGTGGTTATATTGAAATCTGACAGATTATTGATTTTCATTTTTTCTTTGAATATTTAGGAGAATAACTCTATTTTAAACCTCTATTTTTTAATATCAGAACCGGAAAAACCCGACAAACTTAAAGCCTTCAATATTTCCACACATTCCTTTTCTCTATACTGGAGCCTGCCCTCTGGCCATGTGGAAAGGTTTAATGTGGATCTTGTTCCTGACAGTAGCTTTGTTACTATCAAAGATCTTGGAGGTGGAGAGTATCAGGTATAGTTTTCATTATGATACTTGCCGAGCCAACTTGTATTTATATTTGGTCCTCATAGGAAAGCTCTTTATGAAACTCATACACCATGAACACTTACGCCTTTGAGAGTTTTTAAAAGCATAAAATGACAAAAACACTGATGCTGAGTTGATAAGTGTAAGTTTCAGCATGGGTGGACTGTTACCTTAGCAACGTCTATGCCTTTTTTTTCTTAAGTCTTAACCCTGAACCTACAGCCAGCCATCCAAGGGTTCATGAATAGTTTAACAAAGAAAGGGCAGAGCTATTGAGTAATCCAGGCTCATTAATTGTGTACTTGCCAGGAGGATCTGTCTTTAAATCATTAATGCAGGCAACATTTCTCTCTAGAGCCATCAATGTGATTCCACTGCCTGAAAAATGTAATAATGATGGATTTTCTTATCATTTTTCTTTTACTTTTTATTGGAACTTCAGAGACACAGGTATTTCATCTATACTCTTAAAAACCAGGGTTAAGTAATGGGCTGTAGATTTCTTAAGATTCTTAAATAGTTGTTTCTTGTGACAACAAACTAAAGGGATTGAAATACTGATTTAGTTTTTGATAACACAGTATGCTTTGTAAGTTTTTATTATGTTGCTTGGTAAATAGTTATGTGATAGAACAAATTTATTATATTTTACAATAATATGGAACTTGGAATATTTTAAACAGTGCAGAGTTGTAGGGTGAGATGTTAACTTTATTTTGTTGTTGTTGTGATAGATTTATTGTTTTAACATTCTTGTTTTCCATTAAGAGTTTTAATGCAATTATTTGATTTTGGTGTTCCAGGTTGATGTTTCCAATGCTGTCCCTGGGACTAGGTCCGAAATAACCATCTCTTCTATTTCTGCCACAACATACAGCTCACCTGTTAGTAGAACAGTGACAACCAATGTAACAAGTAAGTATATGTTTCCTTTTTTATGAAGTACTTTTTAATGAAGTATTTGCAGCTAGTCTGTTGGTTGGAAATACTTACGTTAGCACTATGTGCCGTATATACATGAAAACAGGTTAGTAATTAAAGCAAAATGGAAACTTAAGAAAGTGATCTGTTTAGGATCTGTTTAGGATCTGTTTAGTGATCTGTTTAGGATCTGTTCTACTGGTTCTTTAGCTTTCTTGACTTTCAGAGAGTAAAGATAATTATGCTTATTTGTGAAATTGACCAGAGAGACTGTTAATGGTAATATTTAAATAATACAGAGCCATGAAAATAGACTCACTACTCTTGTTCAGGAAGAATAATTAAGTTTGTAAGACTGTGTTCTGGCTTTCTTAATTTTATGTGTAAGCTTTGCACAAATAAGTTTCTTTTAAAAATAATCTGGCATCAAAAGTGTATTTGGCATGTAGTATGTAGTAGCATTCCATTTTTTACATTCTTATAAAAGAATGTTTCTGGTATCCCCCAAAGCATTTAATCCTTTTTTTTTTTCTTTTGGTAGCAAAGCTCTAGGGAAGATAAAGTCACCTTTGAGAGACCATTAGTCTTTGGGAACTTCGAAAGGCTACATTTGTAAAAGCTTTCTTATTTATGATTGTGAAAATACAATAATTGTTTGACCTTTTAACAACATATTTTTTAAAATAGAACCAGGACCTCCAGTCTTCCTGGCAGGAGAAAGAGTTGGATCTGCTGGAATTCTTCTATCTTGGAATACACCACCTAATCCAAATGGAAGGATTATGTCTTATATTGTGAAATATAAAGAAGTTTGTCCATGGATGCAAACAGAATACACACAAGTTGGAACAAAGCCAGATAGTCTGGAAGTTCTTCTTACTAATCTTAATCCTGGAACAACATATGAAATCAAGGTAATATTTTTGTTAATATTTAGCATTAAATATTAAGTATTTAGTATTAACACAGTATTAAAATATTCCATTCATTTTAAAGATGAGGAAGCTTTTTCCCATGTGGTTAAGTCTTTATAGCCAAACACAGCCAAGTGATTGAAGAATGATCATCTGAGTCATGACCTCAGGGCCCATCTGGGCTCTTAAAATTTGAACAACTGTTATAATTTCATTACTAGGTGTATTTATAAAATCTATTTATTTTAAAGACATTTAACTTAGCAACTTTTTCAAAGAATGAATCAAGTTTAAATGACATAATTTAGGCTTTATAGGTAAAAAAAATTCTACTTTTTCATTAACCTTTAAGTTAGCTTTGTTATTTTTCTCTTAATTGTATTGTTATATTTGTATGTGTTATATTTGTGTGTCAGTTATCAAAATTTGAATAATGGAATGAAAGTTTCTATTGAGCCAGCTTCTCAGAGAACAATGAATTCAATTCAGTTCCATTCAATAAGTATTTCTTGAACATTTATTGTGTATTTTGTGTTTATAAAAATGTTTAGTTCTTTACAATGTTTAATATGCAAAATCAGACATCTAGAAATTAAAGAAGAGCATATAAAAAGCAATCCTAAATTATGCCATATGAAAATGTTTCCAATTAAGATGTATTTGTGATATTTTCAGAGTTTGGTTAAAGATACAGGTATCTTTTTGATCCTTTCTGTTTTCAATATAACATCAATATGTTCTTTGAGTTTTTAAGATAATTCAATATAGAGAGAAAAATCTATAAAAGCTATATAGATATGTGATAAGACATAAGTGGGATGGCTTTCTGGATGGTAAGAAATGATGGGAAAGAAAGAATTTGCCTGGTGTGGGGGTTTCCTTATTGGAAGCATGCCTATTTGTGAAAGCAAAGCACACAGTAAGAATTGGAGAGCATCCCAGTAGTAGGAATCCCCTATATGAGAACAGTTAAAAGGAAATTTTTGCAAATGTCAAAGATTCATGATGGCTATTTCATTGCAGTAACATGGGTAAAGAGTAGGAGACCTTTTCTAACTAACACATTAAAATGGCACAATATACATATTTTTTGTCAACAGCATATATTTAGATTAGTTTATATGTTAAAATATACTATTGAAGGTAATATGTAAAGATTAAATTTTAATGTGATAGTAGGAAGCTGTTACAGACAGAAAGCTAGTTCCACTTAGATCTATTTTTATGGAGTTCGAATTGTTATTCCTTTGAATTCTCTTATTTCAGGCCTATTGGGAAGCCCTTATTCTTCTTTTAATTCCACACTTTCTAAATCATTGTTGTGACCTTTATGCTGTTCAAATAAATGCTAGTCATTTCAGAATTCCAAAGAGTATTTGCTGTAGTATGTTTGATATCTTCAAATGTAGATATCAAATCTCCATGATCTGGGGAAAATCCTATTAAGTACTTTACGTGTGTTATTTCATTTAGTCCTTAGAACAATTCTATGACATAGATATATCATTATTCTCATTTTAAAGAGAAGAAAAATGTTACTTAGAATAAGGCCAATAAATGACCTACAACTACTCACTGAGGAATTAGTGGAGTGCAATTTAATTAAGGTTTTCAGACTCCAGTTTTGGCATTTGGAAGAGTAAAGTCTTGATCTCAGAAATGACATTTTCTCTGCCTATTCTAGTCTACTTGATTAGGATATCTGACTTTAAAATAATTTTTCTATCTTTTTTCTATTTTTTCTACTTTTTAAATTCAAATTACTTAGTCTAACTGATTAGACTTATTTTTAAAAAAATATTTTCTTGAGTGTGTATTTGATTAGATTGTAAACTCTAAGGCCAGATACCATATAAATGGTTTCATATTTGTTACAGAAATAGTCATAGTATCTGGCATAAAGTGAATATAATGGAAAGAGGCTTGAGCTTTAGAAATAAGCATAACTTCAGTGGAATTCTGTTTCTACCACTTATTCCTATAAGACACAGGCGAGTTACTTGACTTCTCTCAACCAGTTTCCTCATTTATAAAATGCTGATAAGAACACTTTATGCGTTGATTATGTGGATAAAATGAGATCTGTGAAATTTCTAGATTTCCTGGTACATAAAAGTTGCCCATAAATAACTGTTATGTCACTATTAATACTACTAATTGGCTATAAAACTTGACTATTAATTTTTCCATTAGGAATTGATGAAATCTGTTGAATCAAACTATGCTGCAAATATATCCTTAAGGATAATAGAAATATGGAATAGCTCCATGTGTGCCTTATACTTTGGGAGTTTTGCAGAAATTAAGGGGAAAATGTCTTTGTCATTTAACTTATCAATATCAAAATGTTATTATTTCAGATTCTGTTTAATTAGAGAGCATGAACATAATTCTTTTGGTCTGTTTTAGGTTGCTGCTGAAAACAGTGCTGGTATTGGAGTGTTTAGTGACCCATTTCTTTTTCAAACTGCAGAAAGTGGTAATTTGCCTGAATCATTTATTCTAAATTAACTTAATTATGAGTTTTTGTTATTTAAAATAAATAGGTATATAAGCCAAATAATGGTGTTAAAACCCATAAACTCTTCAACAACATGGCAATTCAATTACTTTTAGAGTCTTCTTAGATAGTTATTAAAATATATATTGTTCTCTACAATTATGAAAGCAGTGTTATCTTAAAAAAAACTTTGAAAAAATAAGAAACAGACAGTAAAAATTATCCATGACCTTGTCATATAAAAACCTCTATTACCATTTTGGTGCACTCCTGGCTGGTCCTTTTTTTCCTCTTATGAATATGTCTATATGACTATATATTCATGAAAGTAGCCTTATACCATTTATGCAAGTTTATATCCTGCTTTTTCCTGTTAATATCAAATCATATACATTTTTATGACATTAGACCTTTGGAAATATGGATTTTATAGTTATCATATTATTCCATAACATGTAGTCATTATCAAACCAATTTAAGTTACCTCCCTTCTCTCAATGGTGGAGAAGAAAGAGTTTGATGTATTATTGATGCCTCTTTCTCATAGTAAACTCTAGTCTATCAGCAAATCCTGCCAGCACTACATCAACATGCATCCTGAATCTCACCCCAATTGCAAATCACTCTAATTCATTATCACTTCTTGCCTGAACAACTGAAAGTCTCCTTATTGGTTTTCCTGTTTCCAACTTACCTGTCTACAATTTTCCTTCTCCACAAGAACTGCATCGTTTGAATCATAAGCCAGACCATAGTACTTCTCTCTTCTTAGTAGGGCTCCTATCTTACTCAGAATAAGACTGTAAGTCCTTCCCATGGTGCATAGCACTCAGGATGTTCTTTTCCCTCTCGGATCCATCTCCAACATTCTCCCTTCCCTCCAGATAACACCATCCATACCTATCCTCCATCAAAGGGCCTTTGTACTTGCTGTTTCCTCTAACTGGAATACTCTTTCACTAAATATCCACATGTCTCTCTCCCCTAGTTAATTCAAATCTCACATTAACTTTCCTAACTATACCACCTAAAATAGGCTATATTTCTTCCTGTCCATCGCTAGTCCTAACAAATTATTTTTCTTCATTCGAGCAGCCTGATATAGTATACATTTACGTGCTTATTTTTTATTCTATATATCAGCCTAGTAGAACATAAGATTTTTGATAAAAGTAAGTTAGTGAATGGAGGTGCTTTTATTTATTTAATAATTCCTCTATTTATTTATAATAGCAAAAAGTTAGGACCAACAAATGAGGAATGATTAGATAAATAATGGCATCTCCATTCAACAACAGATATTTTCTGTGGAACTTACATTCTGTATGCCGAGATAACTATGAGTTACTAAGTAATATGTCAGGTTAGTGGTAACTACTGTAAAAAGAATTTCCATAATTTTTTGCAACTATAAATATTCTACATATTTAAAAGATAAAAATCTTCCGGTAAGCCACTTTATGCCAAAGAGATAAATTGAATGAACCCTGTGTATCTAGAGGGGATAATGCAATGGCTCATGTTAAAAAGATACATCAAGTTTGGTGGCCTAGTTTCTGTTTGAGACTTTATCTAGAAAAGCATATGAAAACATGCTCTATTCCATAGGAACTTAGAGAAAATTCAGTTTATTTAAAATTAGAAATTAATCATTTATGAGGTTTAAATTACTCTTGTTGATTTTGAGCATATTGACTTTCAAATTATCCATACAACTAAAATTCAAGTGGGAAAATTATCATTTCAAAATCAAATATTCACTAGGATAAAAAAGAAAAATTTATTATGTTTTCAGTTTTAGGGAAGTTAATTGGAATAACTTTTGAATGACTTATGAAAAATTTTTTCTTGGGAGTCTTATTGTTTCTCATTTATTGTGTGTTTTTGGGCAAATTATATATTATATCATTTCTCTTGCCCCTATATTTCCTTTTTTTTTGTAAATGTAAAGAAGTAAAAACATAATGTAAATCTAAATTTAATTGTATCAGTATTCTGTAGTTTTCACCCTAAGTACCCCTTTTTATTATTTATGATATAAAGAATCCACATTTAAGGAATAGTTCATAGAATAAATAAGCTGCATTTTTTATTGTTAAATAAGAAGCAGTTTCTTTTCCTGTGAATAAAAATACTCTTAGGAAGAGTGTACAAGTTAACTAGTTATACCATACTGAGTTAATATTGCATCCACAAGCACAAAAATCTCAACTTCTTAACTTCCCATGCAGCATTATTTCAGGTAAACATAGAATTTATTTGGGATTTAGGATAATAGAATGCACCTCCACTTTCAACTTGATGAATCTTTAGAAATGTAGGGAAAATCTCTATATTGGATTTATGAAGTTTCTTTCTGGCTCAATAAATGCATACTTTGCATAACATACACTTTGTAAAGTTGTAGACACCTTCACATACTTATACAAATTTATGCATGTCACTAGTCCAGATATATCCTCAAAGTGTTGGAAGACACCTAACTGAAAGATGAAATGACTTTATAAGCAGAAGTTTTTTTTTTTTTTTTACTTTATTTAAGCTTTATTTAAACATATGATGTAACCCCACCACCCTCACCCAACCCCTCTTCCCCCCACCCCCCTCAGTTTGTTTTATGACATTAAGAGTCTCTTTTGGTTTTTCTCCCTCCCGATCCCATCTTCTTTCATTTTTACTTTTCCTACCACCTTAACTCCCACCCCCGTTGCATCTCCACTTCCTCATATCAGGGAGATCATGTGGTAGTTGTCTTTCTCCAGTTGACTTATTTCGCTAAGCATAATACGCTCTAGTTCCATCCATGTCGTCGCAAATGGTAAGATTTCATTTCTTTTGATGGCTGCATAGTATTCCATCGTATATATATACCACATCTTCTTTATCCATTCATCTGTTGATGGACATCTAGGTTCTTTCCATAACTTGGCTATTGTGGACATTGCTGCTATAAACATTCGGGTACACGTGCCCCTTTGGATCACTACGTTTGTATCTTTAGGATAGATACCCAGTAGTGCAATTGCTGGGTCATAAGGTAGCTCTATTTTCAATTTTTTGAGGAACCTCCATGCTGTTTTCCAGAGTGGTTGCACCAGCTTGCATTCCCACCAACAGTGTAGGAGGGTTCCCCTTTCTCCGCATCCTCGCCAGCATCTGTCATTTCCTGACTTGTTCATTTTAGCCATTCTGACTGGTGTGAGGTGGTATCTCATTGTGGTTTTGATTTGTATTTCCCTGATGCCCAGTGATATGGAGCACTTTTTCATGTGTCTGTTGGCCATCTGGATGTCTTCTTTGCAGAAATGTCTGTTCATGTCCTCTGCCCATTTCTTGATTGGATTATTTGTTCTTTGGGTGTTGAGTTTGCTAAGCTCTTTGTAGATTTTAGATACTAGCCCTTTATCTGATATGTCATTTGCAAATATCTTTTCCCACTCTGTCAGTTGTCTTTTGGTTTTGTTGACTGTTTCCTTTGCTGTGCAAAAGCTTTTGATCTTGATGAAGTCCCAATAGTTCATTTTTTCCCTTACTTCCCTTGCCTTTGGCGTTGTTCCTAGGAAGAAGTTGCTGCGGCTGAGGTCGAAGAGGTTGCTGCCTGTGTTCTCCTCAAGGATTTTGATGGATTCCTTTCTCACGTTGAGATCCTTCATCCATTTTGAGTCTATTTTCGTGTGTGGTGTAAGGAAATGGTCCAATTTCATTTTTCTGCATGTGGCTGTCCAATTTTCCCAACACCATTTGTTGAAGAGGCTATCCTTTTTCCATTGGATGTTCTTTCCTGCTTTGTCGAAGATTAGTTGACCATAGAGTTGAGGGTCTATTTCTGGGCTCTCTATTCTGTTCCATTGATCTATGCGTCTCTTTTTGTGCCAGTACCATACTGTCTTAATGATGACAGCTTTATAGTAGAGCTTGAAGTCTGGAATTGTGATGCCACCAACTTTGGTTTTCTTTTTCAATATTCCTTTGGCTATTCGAGGTCTTTTCTGGTTCCATATAAATTTTAGGATTATTTGTTCCATTTCTTTGAAAAAATTGGATGGAATTTTGATAGGCATTGCATTAAATGTGTAGATAGCTTTAGGTAGCATAGACATTTTCACGATATTAATTCTTCCAATCCATGAGCATGGAACATTTTTCCATGTCTTTGTGTCTTCCTCAATTTCTTTCATGAGTACTTTATAGTTCTCTGAGTATAGATACTTTGCCTCTTTCGTTAGGTTTATTCCTAGGTATCTTATGGTTTTGGGTGTAATTGTAAATGGGATTGACTCCTTAATTTCTCTTTCTTCTGTCTTGTTGTTGGTGTAAAGAAATGCAACTGATTTCTGTGCATTGATTTTATATCCTGACACTTTACTGAATTCCTGTACAAGCTCTAGCAGTTTTGGAGTGGAGCCTTTTGGGTTTTCCACATATAGTATCATATCATCTGCAAAGAGCGATAGTTTGACTTCTTCTTTGCCGATTTGGATGCCTTTAATTTCTTTTTGTTGTCTGATTGCTGAGGCTAGGACTTCTAGTACTATGTTGAATAGCAGTGGTGATAGTGGACATCCCTGCCTAAGCAGAAGTTTTTGATACCACAGTGTCAAACCTTTGCTTGGATCAAGATGGATGAATTTATTCTATGAACATCAAGAAATAATGGGTTTTGGGACATAAAAGTTCAGAAGTAGAAACTGCAATATTTAGGGAAAGACCTACCAACTACAGAAAAGAGCCAGCATTATTCTTTAGGCATAATGAAGTCACAAAAAGAAAATAAAAGCAGAAATATTTAATTGAGATAAAAGTTATTAAAGCAAGTTCATAAAAATGCCTTTTTTCACTAAATGTTTAGCATATGTGATTACTTTCTTTTTTAAAAATATTTTATGCATTTATCAGAGAGACAGAGAGAGAGCATGAGCAGGGGGAAGGACAGAGGGAGAAAAAGAAGCAGACTCCCCCACAGAGCAAGGAGCCCAACAGGGGGCTCAAGAGAGGGCTCAATCCTAGGAGCGAGGCTCGATCTGATCCCAGGACCCTGGGATCATGATCTGAGCTGAAGTCAGATCCTTTAACTGACTGAGCCACCCAGGTGCCCCAACATATTCAATTACTTTCTGTGTATTTAATATTTCTGATCACTTTTCAAATATTTCACAATCATGTATTTAATAAATTTTTGATTACGTTGTAAATTCAAATTTATCTATACTCAAGTAGTTCCCTATGGCTGTTATTGAAGCTCATTTCAAAATGTTTTGAAAACAAATTGCATTTGGTTTTTTGTATGTATATCTTTAATTTGTGTGTGTATGTGTGCGTATGTTGGCATACTTATAAATGTGTGTATAGTTTACACAAATAAGAAATTTAAAAGGGCGATTGGGATTCATGAAGAGAGTAAAATGGTGGTCACCAGAGGATAGGTGTGGGGGAGTAAGACTGATGTTTATGGGTACAAACTCGCCTCAAGTAATAAATAAGCCATAGAGATCTGATGCACAGTATAATGAATATAGATAACAGTGTGATATTGTAGTTATATAAGGTGATATTATAATTATGTACTATCATAAAAGTACTAAATATCACTACAATGGCAGTCATAGCACAGTATGGAAATATATCAAATTCACATCTTGTACATCTTAGATTTATTTTATTTTTAAATATTTTATTATTTATTTGAGAGAGAAAGAGAGTAGGTTTTTTCCTAACAGGGTATATTTAATTTTATATAACATGAGATATATAACATCTCAACATTATATAACTGCCATTCTAAATTTTATAACAGTGTTTTTTCTTTTCCTTCAATCTCTGTCACTTCCCCAGCTCCAGGAAAAGTGGTTAATCTCACAGTTGAGGCCTTTAACTATTCTGCAGTAAACCTGATTTGGTATTTACCTGGGCAACCAAATGGCAAAATTACCAGCTTCAAGATTAGTGTGAAACATGCCAGAAGTGGGACAGTGGTGAAAGATGTCTCCATCAGAGTGGAAGACATTTTAACTGGGAAATTGCCAGAATGTAATGTAAGTATCATAGAATGCTTTCTGTGTCTCAAAAATTTTAGGTGTGAGTTTATCACTTGAAGTTTCCACTATCTGGAAACTTTTTAAACCACAGTGGTTATTAGCTGTTTGATTCTTTATAGTGTTCAGTTATAGTATCATGTTAGACACAACTGACTGTATTCAAGGTAGAGTAAGAGAAGGGTTTGAGAATTCAAGAGATATAAAAACCTTACAGGGAGCTCGGAAGAGACATCATGAAAGGAGTAGCATTTGTTAATGGACCTTGGGATTGCCTTGATGTAAGGATAGGGGAGTTTGTGTGAGGAGTATTTTGGGTGGAGGATATTTAAAAAGACCTGAAATAGGAAAGTAAAGGGTATCACTGAAAAAAAAAATTTTTTTCCATGTGATGGGAGGAGCAGGGAAGGCAACAGTCAAAATTATGTTTGTGGAAGTAGATTGTTTTTGTTGTGCATATCTTTGGTGAAGAATTTGTTAAATGACTCTAGTCATTTATGGGAAATCCCTGGAAGTACCATAATAATGTTTTTCCAAAAGTAATCTAGATGACCTTTGTGATATTATTGATGGGAAAACAAACAAAATTACTTTTATTTTAAATACTGTAAGTTATAGAAGTCTTAAAACCTTCTTTTTAAAGGCTCCTTTTTTAGGCTGTATTTCTAATACACACATATACATATATGCACATATATATACATACATAACATTTATGCTATTGGCTTTATCATTTGAGTATTTATGAAGAAAAAAATGATAGCACCAGTGATGATGTATGCTTGAAATTTCACAAAAGGGAGAATAGTTTATCTCTTTGGTTCTTGAACTTTTAACATAAATTTTTAAAATTCTTACTAATGATTTTGCTGTTGCTAAGCCTTTTGAAATCCTATTCATAAGAAATATGAAGGTATAAAGAATGCAATAAATATAAATATATTCTCTTCTAAAACTGTAGACATAAATGGGTATAATTAAGCTCTAGCAAATTGGTCCATAACTTGGAATAGATAAAAATCTAGTAAAATCTTAATGAATCATATACATAAACATAAATTTAAGAATAATATTTATACTATAAAGGAAAGATAAATAAATTACACTGCTCATGTTCATTAAGAGATACCACATTATTTTTCTATTGCTGTTTATTTTATTTACTAGGAGAATAATGAATCTTTTTTGTGGAGTACAACCAGCCCTTCTCCAACCCTTGCTAGAGTTACACCCCCATCACGTACCACATACTCATCAAGCATGTTGGCTAGGAGTAAAATAACCTCTGTGTGGAAAGAGCCTATCAGTTTTGTAGTGACACATTTGAGACCTTATACAACGTATCTTTTTGAAGTTTCTGCTGTTACTACTGAAGCAGGTTATATTGATAGTGCGATCGTCAGAACACCAGAATCAGGTATGGTTTCATTTTTTGTGTATGTAGAAAAAAAAGAATGAAATTAGATATATAATAGTCTTTCATTTTTTCCATATAGATCTTTCTGTTTAAACCTTCTTTCCCTTCCAACAACTTTTTCCCCCAATAACAGATCATGGACATACCATCTGAAGCATCTTTAATTTCAGTACTCTTTTACAATACTAACATAAGCATCTAAAAAGAGAAAGGACAGGGGCGCCTGAGTGACTCAGTGGGTTGGGGCCTCTGCCTTCGGCTCGGGTCGTGGTCTCGGGGTCCTGGGATCAAGCCCTGCGTCGGGCTCTCTGCTCAACGGGGAGCTTGCTTCTGCCTCTCTCTCTGACCGCCTCTCTGCATACCTGTGGTCTCTCTCTCTCTGTCAAATAAAGAAATAAAATCTTTAAAAAACAAGAGAGAGAGAGAGAGAGAAAGGAAATTTGGACATTACAATACTAACATAAGCATCTAAAAAGAGGACATTTGGAAGAATTAAGTTCATGAGCTTAATAACCATGATCTTTTTTTTTTTAAATTTTTTACTTATTTAATTTCTTTTCAGTATAACAGAATTCATTGTTTATGCACCACACCCAGTGCTCCATGCAATACGTGCCCTCCATAAAACCCACCACCTGGCTCCCCCAACCTCCCACCCCCCACCCCTTCAAAACCCTCAGAATGTTTTTCAGAGTCCATAGTCTCTCATGGTTCAACTCCCATTCCAATTTCCCTCAGCTCCCTTCTCCTTTCCATCTCCCCATGTCCTCTGTGTTATTTGTTATGCTACACAAATAAGTGAAACCATACAATAATTGACTCTCTCTGCTTGACTTATTTCATTCAGCATAATCTCTTCCAGTCCCATCCATGTTGATACAAAAGTTGGTTGTTCATCCTTTCTGATGGAGGCATAATACTCCATAGTGTACATGGACCACATCTTCCTTATCCATTCGTCCGTTGAAGGGCATCTTGGTTCTTTCCACAGTTTGGCGACCGTGGCCATTGCTGCTATGAACATTGGGGTGCAGATGGCCCTTCTTTTCACTACATCTGTATCTTTGGGGTAAATACCCAGTAGTGCTATTGCAGGGTCATAGGGAAGCTCTATTTTTAATAACCATTATCTTATAATCAGCTTTAATTTATCTTTGATCTGAGCAATTTTATGAAATCATCTCCGTCCTTCTCCTATCATCATCTATATCCTCCTCTCACTGATACTGTTACAACCGAATGTGGAAGTTACACCTATAGTGGAAGAAATATCATGTGATTCACATTTTGGTATTAGACAAAAATAGTACTTAAAAATATACCTACTTATCTTCTCTTTGCACTGGGTTTCCCTATTTAAAAAATGGAGACAGCAAAAGTACCTCTGTTGTGGTGGTGGTAGGATTCAATGAATGTAATTTCGTATTATTATGAAATTTGAAGATTACACAAAATTTCTAGCTATGGGTGTTTATATATTTAATTATGGGATTATAGTATTATATATGTAAATTTATGTAGTTACTGACACAATACCATATTAAATATGTAGTATGAGACAGTCCATTGCGATTGGTAATTTTTGAGTTTATTGGAAATTATTACTGGTAGGGTAATTTCCCTAAAGCATAGTATTTTTTTTCTGATGACATAGCTTTCAGCTTTTATCATTCCATCACATTAAGTTTGAAGTTTTTTCTTGATTTAAATAGTCATTTTTGAATCATACCATTTTTTCCATACTACTTATACAGTTAAAAAATAATTTCTTAATGATAACACAAAGTGAAATTTAGTAGAGAAGAACTTTGGTTTGAGAAAAATATTTGGAATGTTTCATTTCAATCAAAAGAAAGTAAAATGTGGGACTACATCTGTAAAAAGTAGACTATTTTAAAATGTCATTATTTTTTATATGCTCCCAGTGTTACATTAGAATCTTCTAACTGTAGGTTATAAATTTCCTCTCAGAAACAAATACAAATATTGATACATAAAGTAAAGATCTTTGCCAATAAGGTAATGTAGGTACAGTTAATTCCCTGACCCTTCTACCTGTGTCCACCAGGGGGAGGGTGTTTTTCAAGTCAGATGCCCAGGCCTGGTTGAATTCAATATATAAATGTGTATCAGGACAATATAGCTATACAAGGAACAGTATTAGAATGAGAATGAAATAGCCTGTGCAGTCATATGCCACATTAAATTAAATTAGTAACTGTTGCAAAATAGTTCATCTGATGATCCAGCATGCTTTATTTAAATTTTTCAATTTATTCATTTTTCCTTTTCTTAAAGTTAAAAAACCCTTTGCTCATAGTGTGATATTTTATTTTCTTTCAGACTGTGTGTTTTGTTGTGTATATTTAATAAAATGCTCATTTAAAGTATATATTATTTATTCATTTTTTTTCTGTAACCATTTTAGTGCCTGAAGGACCACCACAAAACTGTGTAACAGGCAACATTACAGGGAAGTCCTTTTCAATTTCATGGGACCCACCTAGTGTAGTAACAGGGAAATTTAGTTACAGAGTTGAATTATATGGACCATCAGGTAAGTCTCAAATCAGTTTTGTGTTTACCTTTTGGAGTAAGAATTATACAAAACACATTAGTATTTTCAAAGCTCTTAAAAGTAACATGCTCTTTTTTAAAATAAGATTTTACAATTGAAGCAAATCATAGAATAGCAACAAGGGAGGTGAGGCTCTTTGAACTTTTTATTTAAAATCATAAATAAGTATATGGATGGCAAAACATTGTTCATGTTCCATATTTCATGAGGAGAAGCTAAGAGAATGAGATAACTCCTAAGAAGAGAAGTGTTAGAGGACATATATGTCTTCAAATGTTTGAACAGGAGGACCTTGACTTACTTAATTGCAAATGTGTTTATGACGAACAATGGAGTTCAGTTAGTTCAAATCTCTGCTTACAACAAGGAGTGCATTTCTAATAATTAGAGCTCTCTAAAAATAATACAGGCAACTTTATAATGTATCAAGTTAATCTTTTTGAACAAGCAGGACCTGGATGTTCCCTTATCAGATATTTTGAGGGGTTCAGATATTATTGCTGGAAGTCAATTAAGTAAACTCTAAAATTCTTTCCTAAAATAGTTCGACGAAAGAATTCAACCAGAAGAGTAGAGAATGATTGGGTCACAGAAGTTGAATAGGGGGCTAGGCAAAATTTAGGGCTCCTTTGAGGTATGGAAGTGATATCAATCAGAGTGGATCTGTGTTTTTCTCCAGCTCCCTTCAACAAGAGGAGGGCAAGGGAATGGAAGGCTTATGTAAAGGTAGTGATTGATTGACAGTGCCATTGAGGCTGGATAATAGTGGAAACCAAGTTGTAAGGGACCAAACCAAGCAAAATAAAATAAAATAGTTTGTATGATCAATGGATTGGAGGTCCCAGGGAACTTAAAGAATTGTTGCTTTGGGGTTCTATAATAAGTGAATAGGAGATAAGAAGGAATGGTCAGAGAGCTGCAAGAAATTGGGATCATGGAAGATTCGCAGTTACTGGTAGCAGTGATGTCTATGGGAGTGGATGAGATAGGGTGGTAGATTAGATTATTTGAGGAGAGCTGGGAGTGTTTTAAGGACCACTAGGGAATCCTGAAATTACCACAAATTAGCACTAACGACAGTGACATTGAAGCAGGCACTAAACTATCCAGAATGAAGGTGAATGACCCTAGGCCTAGATCTATCACAGCAACAAGAAGGGCTGGTGGAGGCCATCCCTGACATGAGAATGAAAGCTGTGAGCTTTTGTAAGGAGGGAGGTGAGTTGGTCTAAGACTAGACCCTGAGGTGCTAGGGAAACACATGCCATACCTGAAGGCCTCATCACTTGGTGATCGTGAGATAATTAGACCATTTGGGGAAGAGAAGCCATATTCTTAGGGGAGAGCCAGGTTTCAGCTACAGCAAGACATGAAAGAATTATTCAGAGGTAAAGTTGAGGATTAAAAGAATTTTGATGATAGCCTATTAAGGAGTCTTGCTCAGAAGCAGAACTACACGTATTTTCTAAAAATGTCTTTTTATAGAAGAGGATGTTTAGCATCTTAATTAACTAAATTTATGTATAAAATACTTTCATTATTTTAATATTAGCAAAATCTAATGTTTTCTTATTAAAAATGTCAAAAAATAACATGATAATTGGATAGGGCTTTATGATTTAATGTTATTCTGACTACCAGGAGATTTTCATGTTCTTTCCATTATTTTAATTAACCTGATATCAATGTACCACTAAGCTAAATCTTTGAAACTTGAAATAATTGTAATTATAATGTATTAAAATTGTAATAACAAACGTTAATTGCTATTCTTGGTTCTCTACTGAAATGTGAAAATGATCACATGCCTAATGAGAAAATGATCCACAGTGTCTTTTGTTTTTTGCAGGTCGAATTTTGGATAATAGCACGAAAGACCTTAAATTTGCGTTCACTAACCTAACGCCATTTACGGTGTACAATGTGTATGTTGCCGCTGAGACCAGTGCAGGAATTGGACCCAAATCAAATATTTCAGTATTCACTCCTCCGGAAGGTAAAAACATCTTTTTCAGTGTGCTCATAAGATATTTTATTCTGTTTGTGGATTTTACTGCATTGGTTAAACATTATATTAGAAGCTATTTGGTATATATTTACTTATTTCATGCTATTTCCTTATCATATTACTACCTATGCATTCCAAACATGTGTTCCTCAGAACATTAAACCCACAGCATGCTTCATAGAGGAATTGGAGATCAAGCAAGTTTAGGAACTACTACCTGTAGTGTCAATGTGTTTGAGATTCACAGTGAAGACTGGCAAAACCTTAAGAGGTCCAAGGGAAAAAACAAACACATTTAACATTGTTTGATTCACATTATTCAATGTAGAATAGATTTTTCTCACAGAATGATGTTTAGGGGAATCCATATATCCCCAATGCCTCTAACAAAATATGTTTGTAAACAAAAGGATATATTAAGCAAGTGAGGATTCCTAGAGGGTACATAATACAAGTTTACTAGCACATCCTGAAATAATTACAAAAACAGCTCTCCTAAAGAAAGTTTTTGTTTGCATGTATTAAACATCACAGTTTTAGGTGTTTAAATAATGTTCCTGCATTGTCTCACAACTTACTTTCCTGGCCCACATCAAACTTTCTAAAATGTCTTCATTTTTACTTAGGGATTACAATTATTTGAGAAGATCACAATTTTATTACAAGCACATTAGCCCTTGGAAAAATTTCCAGATTTTGTGTGATAGCTAACATACAGGAACTTGTAAATTAAATACACACATGTGTGCAAATGCACATATGCACATATAACTAAAGATTGGGTATATGTTCTTCAAGACCGAGAGATAAATCACTCAAGTATCTGACCATTAGAGGGCAGCAACTATTAGGGAATTTTGTATTTCCCATCAAAGAACAATTAACCATTAGTAATATTTTGCTGTTGAAAGAATGTAAACATTATGTTTTATATCAAATGAAAATGCGTTTATATAAAATGAAAATTATATCAAATTGAAATATGATTTCAATACACAGATTAAGAGATGTATATTTACAAGCAAAATGTTTTCATTTCTTCGTTATTAAAAATTTTCCATTATGTTTGTTAGAAGTCTTACCTTTGTACTTATTTTCCATTACACCTTAAATCTCTCCTTCACCTAATAACTGCTCTTAAGCATTTCTTAGAAAGCTAGACAGCTTTATAAATGCTACCAAAAATGGCAGAGTGACCTGGCCCTCATTAGTCTAGAGTCCTTGGGTCTGGTTTTAATAGCATTTTCTCAAACCACTTAATTGACCAACTAATTTTTATTCTTAAGTTATACAGTTAAATAAGTTCAGAATTTTTGTCTTCCTTCAAATCAAGCCAGTTTTGGCACCCCTAAATTGAATCTGTAATTTAAGATTTTTTTTTTTTTTATTGTCCTTATTTTTGGCCTATAGCATTTGGCAAAAATAGGGAAATAGGTAATATATTGCCACATATGCTCTCGTGCTGTTGATTTTGGACATCATTAAAAGAGTTCATCCCCCTTTCTTTATTTTTGCATCTTTTTTTATTCACAAAATAATAAATAAAAATTTAAAATGTTGTTCCATATTTTTCACATGGCTTATTTTTTTTTAATTTAAGCTTTATTTAAACATATAATGTAACCCCACCACCCTCACCCAACCCCTCTTCCCCCCCACCCCACTCAGTTTGTTTTATGACATTAAGAGTCTCTTTTGGTTTTTCTCCCTCCCGATCCCATCTTCTTTCATTTTTACTTTTCCTACCACCTTAACTCCCACCCCCGTTGCATCTCCACTTCCTCATATCAAGGAGATCATGTGATAGTTGTCTTTCTCCAGTTGACTTATTTCGCTGAGCATAAAACGCTCTAGTTCCATCCACATGGTTTATTTTTGACACAAAATTATTTTGAACAAATGACTCTGCTTGCCTTATGTAATAAACAATTTATCCTGAGTTTTATCTTACTACCCTCCTGACCATATCCAGGTGGCCCTCAGGGGGTTCCACTGGCAGCAGGTAGACTCCACTTAGGGCAGAAATGGCATGGTTCTTATCTCTGCATGCCAGCCTTCCTCCATAGAGTTCTCTTGGGATAGTTCAGACTTAGGAAGGACTTCAGTGAAATGCTGTGGCAAATGCAGTAAATGTAGCTTTCAACTTCTGACAACACTAATTAGTCCTAGCCCTGCTAATTAAAACTTTGCAATAAGAGAACCTTTAAACTACATGAGAACAATCTAATAACTCACTAGAACTATATACTCTCAGTTAAAATTGAGATCTTAATTTTAGACTGTTCTTTTTCATTTATTAATACAGCTGGGTTATTTGTATTCTATTTAAGGTTACCCAATTTATTTTCTTCTCCATATTTAAAAGTAGACTATCTATTTAAAAATACACTAGGATCAGTTTTTAAATTAATGTTTTTTTAAAATAACTGGTGTTCTAACAAATCTCCAGATAGTCATAGAAAAAATGTTGAATTGACCTCTTATAGACAATTACATATGCTATTATAGTAATATGGAGCTGATTTCATTAACACTGCGAATGTTATAGTCCATAGCCTACTTTGATCATCAATGAAAGTCAACATCATGTCATGGCAGTACTTTTGTACATTTCATAAGATTCCTATATATACATTAATAGTTTACTGAGAAGATTTCTACATAAACACGAGGAAGAGATGGTTTTGGAAAACAAAGATAGTTTAATAATTTCCAATGTTACAAAGTGTCATGGAGTTGCCTATCCCAAAATGAAATGGTGCTATTGTATACAACATAGACATCAGCATTTTCTTGTTATTTGTTTGGGGCAGTCAAACAAATCTTAAGTAAAACTTTGTTGCTTCAATATCATCTAATAACTTTTCTGTCACTAATTATCAAATATCTCATAAGAAGGTTAACATCATTTCTTAAAAGCAAATAGATTAAAAAAAAAAAAAGAAAGAAAGAAAAAAAAATAAAAGCAAATAGATATACCACATCTTCTTTATCCATTCATCTGTTGATGGACATCTAGGTTCTTTCCATAACTTGGCTATTGTGGACATTGCTGCTATAAACATTCGGGTACACGTGCCCCTTTGGATCACTACGTTTGTATCTTTAGGATAAATACCCAGTAGTGCAATTGCTGGGTCATAAGGTAGCTCTATTTTCAATTTTTTGAGGAACCTCCATGCTGTTTTCCAGAGTGGTTGCACCAGCTTGCATTCCCACCAACAGTGTAGGAGGGTTCCCCTTTCTCCACATCCTCGCCAGCATCTGTCATTTCCTGACTTGTTCATTTTAGCCATTCTGACTGGTGTGAGGTGGTATCTCATTGTGGTTTTGATTTGTATTTCCCTGATGCCCAGTGATATGGAGCTCTTTTTCATGTGTCTGTTGGCCATCTGGATGTCTTCTTTGCAGAAATGTCTGTTCATGTCCTCTGCCCATTTCTTGATTGGATTATTTGTTCTTTGGGTGTTGAGTTTATATATACGATGGAATACTATGCAGCCATCAAAAGAAATGAAATCTTACCATTTGCGACGACATGGATGGAACTAGAGCGTATTATGCTTAGCGAAATAAGTCAACTGGAGAAAGACAACTACCACATGATCTCCCTGATATGAGGAAGTGGAGATGCAACGGGGGTGGGAGTTAAGGTGGTAGGAAAAGTAAAAATGAAAGAAGATGGGATCGGGAGGGAGAAAAACCAAAAGAGACTCTTAATGTCATAAAACAAACTGAGGGGGGTGGGGGGAAGAGGGGTTGGGTGAGGGTGGTGGGGTTACATTATATGTTTAAATAAAGCTTAAATAAAGTTAAAAAAAAGCAAATAGAATATTGAAATCCATATTTATTCTTCCATAAACAGACTGTGAAAGTGAAGATTTTTGTCCTTCAACTTGTTACTTTCTGCAAGTAGTAAAATCATTTGTAGGGAAATCAGAGAGAGACTCAACTTTTCAGGGTTCTCCATGACTTTTGTCAATAGATTTTTCCCCAAATTAGTTTAATTTAATTAAAATTTAATAAATTAGTTTAATTGCTAGACAATAGCAACATTTAATTTATGTTTTAAAAGATTGATTTCTTTTAGAGAGAGAGAAAGAGCCAGGGAAGGAACAGAGGGAGAGAACCTTAAGCAGACTCCCTACTGAGCACAGAGCCTGACACAGGGCTCCATCTCATAACCTTGAGATCATTGCCCTGAGTTCATGAAACCAAGAGTCAGATGTTCAACCAACTGAGCCACCCAGGTATCCTATATAATGGCAAAATTTATTTTGGTATATTTTCTTTCCCTTGTGCCAATGTCTCCATTTTATTTTTTCTAACACTTTTTCATTTGAAAGCTTAAACTCATTTGGAACATCATTTATCCTTTATATGTCTGTTCTGTTTCTCATTTATTAATAAAATTTATAGATGTATTGACTTGAGAATGATTCTTAGGAAATCCCTGTGGGCTACACCTCAGAATCGATGCTGAACCATGAATAATTGCCTTGTGTTTTTGATTTTCCTTAGTTAATTTGGTATCAATATTAAAGCAATCTGATTTAATCCATACTTCTCTGGTTTCCTAATAAGAATTTTTGCTGTAACAGATCAAGTATCCTTCTAAGGACAAGGACAAGGACAAATGGAGTCATTTCCTTTGCCTTCCAAGCTTTTTCTTCTTTCATTGAAAAAGAGAGAGAGAGAGATAGCTTTACAGTTGTTCTTATACAGGTTTGGGGTACATTTTTCGGGTAATATAGAACAACTTAATCTTTACTTGAACTGTAATTTAAGGCATTAGTGTCGTAGAGCAATACTTACTAAGTTATATTGAAGAATATCTTATAAATTAGAATATTTCCTCTCTTTGATTAAATAAGGGATAGTAAATTCACACACACACACACACACACGTTTTTGTTTTTGTTTTTCTTTTTGCTGTACTGAGTAGTTTCTGGTATTCCACTAGATTAATGTGTTATATCAAATGGAAGTGACACTTTACTTATTTTTTTGGTAGGCAGGATTTCCTTACCTCTTAATCTGATCAATGTAGTCATTTAATTTGTTTCTTCAGTTGAAGTTCTACACAAGATCAAATTAAATGGAAAAATGCCAGATCTCTTCCATGATACAATACTGTCCAAGGCTTTGTCTATATAACAACTCTAAAATAAAATGTAGAAGAAAGGTGGAATGGGAGCTTTACTATTTAAATGGTTGTGTTATTTTCATAGTACGCAGTCAATTGCAAAGTTGGTCTGCCTTTGGAAAAATGTGTGTTGGTAAATACAATGATAGAAACATAAGGACCATATATGTTAGGAACAATATATATTTTATATATACCTATGCAAGAGGTGACCTGTGCAGAAGTTTTTAATCTGTCTTATTTCTTGCTCGATCCTCAAGTGCCTAGAACAATGACCAAAAAATGAGGGCTCAGTCTGCTGAATGATGGAGTGAGTCTGTGATTATGTGGTCCTACTCTAGAATTCTTCCTCCATCCTTCAAATGTCAAACAGTTTTTCCTTCAGATCAGAAGTTCTGTGGGGAGAGATCCATCTAAAGAGTTATCCTTCTATATAAAGAAATATGGAAATGTTTTTAGAAAAGGAGATTTAAAGAATTAACAAATTACAGTGGTACTTTCATGTTTATATCCCAGTTTTGAGCACAGTTGTTACTACGTGCTGGACACGAAAATATTGGCTGCAGTAGTAATGAAAATTTTAGGCAAGAATGACTCATTCATTCATCTAACCATTAACTATTTAAAAACATTTAGAAATACTTATATTGTTACAGTATCTAGGGGGCTTTTTAAATGGCTACTTCATAGAGACAAAAAAACTCAGATCTGTGGAATGGAAACTCCCTATAGTTTCCTATATGGTTGAGGTAAGCATAATTATATTCACTAATTTTAAATCATGTTTACAAGAGTTGTGACACTGATTTTCAATTTCTTTCTGTTATCTTAAAAGGGAAAAGGGTCATTCTCTATTTATATTATATCCCTAAAGTGCCTCTGTTTTAAATGATATATAGTTGCTAAAACTGTACTAATGTGAAATAGCTTAGGGAAATGAATTTGATGTTTTACTACATCTTGATCATAAGGAGTTACATTATTTTCTTTCTTGAGCCTTTCATTCAAGGTTCCTTATGGTAACCTTCCATAGTAATAAGAACAATATAATTTTACCCATTTTATAGGTTAGCAAACTTAGGGGAGGGGTTAATTGGCTATTCATAATCACACTAGCTATAAACAAAAAGTTGACAAAAGCCCAGGGCATGTTTATCCTTGATCAGTTATTACTCCTTTAGTACTGGGAGGGTTACTGGATGTCACTCATGGTCACTTTCTAACTAGAATTTACGTAAGTACTTGGTGCTTTATTGTAAACCAGTGGTTAGTTTGTTTCTGTTTCTCTTTATTACTGAAAAGAGTAAGAGTACCTGAAATTAGAGACTCACATAATTCATTTGTAAAATCAGCAGACCGTAATCAATCAACTCTTCAAGCAATCTCATGTAATAAGTTGAAAGACAACCTAGTTGAATTTACCAACTACATTTCATTTCAGGCAAAGTCTTCTGGATATTATTTTTTGATATGTTGTTATAACTTTATAAAGCTTTCAGGGTTTCTGGTGGGCATTAATCATCCCTAAACAGCTTTTTCTAGGAAGTTATTTTGATTAATGAATTTGTTTCAAACAAATATTATAACATTGTGAATTGAGGAAATTACTCCATGTTATCCTATTTCTTATTTACATTTTTTAGAACAATATGTAGAAATTTAACTTTATCTGTATATTTAATGAATCTTATACATATTTGTTAATAAATAATAAATTGTAGTCTATTTTCTAATAGACTTCCTTACAAATCTTAAATGGTGAGCTAAGAATTTAGGGAATTTTTAAGATTTAAAAATATACTGTTAAATTCCTCCCTCCTTTTTTTTTTTTTTCCAGTTCCAGGTGCAATATTTGATTTACAACTTGCAGAAGTAGAAGCTACACAAATAAGAATTACTTGGAAGAAACCACGACAACCAAATGGAATCATTAGCCAATACCGAGTCAAAGTTCTGGTTTCAGAGACAGGAGTAATTCTGGAAAATACTTTGCTCACAGGAAAAGATGAGGTATTCACTTTCATTTCACATCTTGGTGAGCCCTTTTTCCTTGGTTTTGGCCCTGATAACTTGGAAGACTTTCCAGCATTCAAACATAAAATATATGACAAGCATCATGGTACAAATTGAAGTAATTTTGGGCTATCAAGATCATCCAACTAGGTCATATTTCATTTTAGAACATATATTATTAGTTAAATGCTATTATTCTTTTTCAGCATATAAAAATGTTAATTGAGCAATTAAGCGGGACTAAAGGTGCTTCCATAAGTGAATATTATTATGGTAATTCAGTTAATGAATTGTTTAGAAACTCCTGTTATGATTTAAACACTCCTCTTAGGCCTGCTTGCAATTTGGAACAGTTGCCAGGGAAAAGCACAGTATTTAGTAGTTGTTGACAAATGACTTGTCCTGTTCAGTTTTGGGGAGCTAATTTTTTTCAGAGCTATCTCGTTAAAAAAAAAACAAAAACAACAAGCAGAGTATGTTTGATTAAAGAAAGCAAATGGCACCTAGTGGCTCAGTTGGCTAAGTGTCAGACTCAGGTCATGATCTCAGAGTTGTAAGGGTGGGCTCCTGTCCTACTCCCTGCAGTGAGGGGAGTCTGCTTGAGGTTTTTTTCTCTTCCTCTCCCTCTGCCCCTCTACCTGCTCACTCACTCTCTCTCTCAAGTAAATAAATTAATCTTAAAAAACAAAAACAAAAACCAAAAAAACCTTACTAAATAATGGAGATTAAGCCATGCATGGATAAAAGATAAGAGGACAATGTGTTTGCCTCTATTCACAATGGAAGTCTTTATTTTTGTTAGAATTATGGGCCATGCTGGTTTCCCTTTCCTGTCTTCATTCACCTTACCCAGCCAGCTCTTCATCTGTGAGGGCCCTGTAAGCCTCCACACCAGTCACATCCAAGTATGGGTACAAACATAAATGTACTTAGGACCAGTGAATCCAATCACAGGCCTTGCAGGAGCTACCCGATAGCTGTTCATCAACTCACTTCTACTGTTTTGGTCCAGAATCACTGCTTTTTCTAACTACGTTATTATTTTTCCCCATACGTATTGTCCATTCTATTTCTAGTCTCTACTTTCTTTCACTTCTTGTACACCCTTGAAAATTGATGTTACTATGTGCTCAACGTACTCTGGCTGCCCAAGATTTACGACTCCTAATTATTCAACATCTCTAGCACAGGATTAAAATTCAATCCTATGTTTACTCCTTTTCTGTGTGTAAAAGATGTGTTAATGCTTTCTCTGATACTCTAGTTGACAATTTAGGCAAAGAGCAAAAGCTTAAACCTTTGCTCTGGCTGAGACGGTCTTAAATTAGATAGTTAGGGGACTAGGTGACAGATCTCCCACTTCTGTTAATGACATCTGTTGAATGGGCCAAATACACCTGTTTTTCTCTTGAAGCTAAGATGTTCTAGAAAGACTTCTTTGTGATTCTTCCTTTGTCTATGTGGTTTGTAATCCCTATGATACACTGAAGAGAACATGAGCTTTGGAGTCCTATAAATCTGGGTTTATATCCTGGTCACTTAATGGGCTTTACAGTAGTGAGATTGAGAGCATGGACCTAGGAGGCAGAATGCTCGGGTTTAAACCTTGGTTTTGCCATTATGGTTGGTTTAACCTTAGGAAGTTGGCCTGACCTCTCTGAACTTCAGTTTCCTCTTCTCAAAGATACGGATTATAAGAGTCCCTATAACAAAAGGTATAAATGAGGATTTAATGGGTTAATGTGTACAAAAGAGTTTAGAACAGTATGTGGTATGTAGTAAGTGCTATGCTAAATAATCGTGACCTGTTGTGATCATTAATCATGGCATTGGAACTTTCACTCTGATTGATACACATTATTAGTTTCTTCCTCTCTCAATAAAAGAAAGCATTACTTCTCCTTGTTTCTATGATAGTATCTTTCTTTATCAGATCAGGTTTACTACTGATATTTCTCTTTTCCCATGTGACTGATGTTTGGTTCATCTTTCAGGAAGTTGATTTGGGAAAAGAGATATGGCAGAGGCTCTGAATCCAAATGGACTTCGGTTCTAGTCTTGGCTCTGCCTTATACTAGCTCTATAACCTTGGACAAGTCAACTTTTGGAGACTTGGTACCCTCATTTTTAAAGCAGGGCTTATATACCTACCTTAAATGGTGAGGAGTAGGGGAAATAATAGCTAAAGCCTCTGGTTTAGTGTATTCATTTATTACCCTTCATTTTGACCTTGATACCAGATAAGGGCTCTTACCTTTCATTCACTCTTCTACTTCTCAAAGTATGGCCTCCACATTCTTTTATCAGAATTATCTAAGTCCTTGAAATCTTGCTAGAAGTCACCAGTGACCTCCTAAGTGTCAAATAAGGTGGTTATATATTTTTAAGTGTCCCCATCTTTATTGTTTCCTCCAAAATCCTTTTTTCTGCTCTCCTGCTCTCCAGCTTTTAATTATTTTCTGCCTCATGCTTCCTCCACTTTCATATGCTATGACTTTGCAAAACTTTGGTCTTGTATAGTAAAAAAAAAAAAATGAAATAGCTAGTTCTCCTATAGTTTTCTAACTCCTTTATTATAAAGGTATTCCAGCCAGTCCTGTTTTCAGCCTTCTTCTTACATTTTCTTTTGATGATCATACAGTTTCAATCACAGCTTCCTACCTGAATGATCCCTTTGCCTTGCTTTTTACTCTGGTCTTTCTCTGATACTCTATTCCTAATGTCAAGGACCTGTAGAGAGATTCTGTCAGGGTTTATCCAATCTAAACTCATTTTCCTTCATAAAACAACAAAACAATCCTTTTATGGATAATGGTTGGGTTAATGACCAGAAGGAGGAGACAAAGCTGGGATATAGCTTGGAACAGATAACTTGACAGATCCAGGGATGTGATGGAGACCTGTGAAGGTTTCCACGGGACACACAAGAAGAAAGATAATTAATAGTTTCAGTTATGAAGAATGAAGTCTGGAGAGAGACTAATTTGCATGCTAGATACCAAATAACTAGGCTTAGAATTCTTTTACTCTTTGGACTGGGGACAGACACCATAGCTCTCTGACGTGAAGGTTGTTGACCACTGAGAAGGCCTTTATGGTGCTTTTATATGCCTGATACTTCTCTTTTCAGATTATGACATTGTTACTCTTTCTGTCGTAAAAGTTCAAAACCACAGGGCTACCTCTGATTTGGACTTAGCCTTGAGTAGTCCAAATACAATAGCCAGCTATTTTTACCTCCAAAGGGTGATTCATACATCTACATTTCATTCCTGTGTCCCCACTGTAGCTCAGGATTGCATAGTCTCTTGCTTGGACTATTGTTGTCTTACTGCATTAGTTTTCCATTGTAGTATAATAATTTGCCACAAGCTCAAGACAACTCATATTAGGGGCACCTGGGTGGCTCAGTGGGTTAACCTCTGCCTTCAGCTCAGGTCATGATCCCAGGGTCCTGGGATTGAGCCCCGCATCAGGCTCTCTGCTCCGCTGGGAGCCTGCTTCCTCCTCTCTCTCTCTCTCTCTCTCTGCCTGCCTCTCTGCTGGCTTGTGATCTTTCTCTGTCAAATAAATAAGTAAAATCTTTTTAAAAAAAGATAACTCATATTAATTTGTTATGTCATAGTTTCTGTGAGTCAGGAATTCACACAGCTTAGATGGGTTCTCTACTTAGGGTCTTGTAATGCTGCAGTCAGGGATTGTGCTGTGTTCTCGTCTGATGGCTTGACTGGGAAGAAGCCATTTCCAGACTGGTCAGCAGATTTAATTTCCTTTTGACTGGAAAACTGAGGGCCTTAGCTTTTTGACTGGATGCTAGCCTTAGTCCCAGCTCACAGAGGTCTCCCACAGGAGGATGGTCATGAGGATTTCCCCAAAGTGGCCATTTAATTCATCCTGCCAGCAAGGGGAATCTATTTGGTACAGTGTAATCATAGGAATGACATCCTCTCACCTTTGCCTTATTTCATTAGTTATATGCAAATCATAGTTCCCACACAACTGTAGGGATTATACAAATGCATGAACAGCAGCAGGTAGGAATAATAGGGGGGGTCACATGAGAATTGGTACACCACACTGTCCCAGCTCACTATTATATATTTCACACATCTATTAGAATAATCCTTCTGGGTTTAAGTATATTATTTATACTTCTCTCTAATGCAAAGTAACTAAAAATTGAGAAGAGATGGGGAAAGTATATATCTATTTAAGAAATCTAACTCTCTAGTATCATGGCAGAAAGCGAGTCATCCTTATTGAAAAATTTTTTTTCCAGTGACCTTTATGGTTTGTTTATTTCTTAATAAATAGGGATTATTTGAGCATGCTGAAACATGTGTAAGATTTCATTTTCAATATTTAAACAAATACTTGAAAAATATATTAGAAAATTAAATCTCAACATTTGAAGACTTTTATTTTTTTTAAAGATTTTATTTATTTATTTATTTGACAGAAAGAGAGATCACAAGTAGGTAGAGAGGCAGGCAGACAGAGAAGGGGGAGCTGGCTCCCTACCAAGCAAGCCGAGAGCCCGATGTGGGGCTTGATCCCAGAACCCTGAGATCATGACCGGAGCTAAAAGCAGAGGCTTAACCCACAGAGTCACCCAGGCACCCATATTTGAAGACTTTTATTTCAACTTCCAAATTTGTATATGAATTGCATGTATAACATGCCTAATAAATGATTGGGAATCTAGCCTCTGCTAAAATATTTGATCAGTTCTGATAATGGGGTAACTACTACCATAAAAGCAGCTCCTATTCTATGAACTTTAAAATATTCTTCTTTGTGACCTCTCAGGCATGTATTTATTAAGTAACTACAAAGTTCCAGACATTCTGTTAGGTCCAGAAAATACACAGATGAATAAGAAACTACTCTGTTCTTTAACTGTTCAGAACTGAACTATTTGTCTTCTAATGTTTACCAGTTTGTTTCCTCTCTCTTCTCTAGACTCACATGGTATGAGCTTGGAATTTGGAACCAGAGAAATCTGTTTCAGTCCTACTTCTGCTATGACTATTTTTGTGAACTTGAACAGATGACTGTAAAATTAAGCTCTTGATACCTCTTTGGGCTATAATGAAGTGATATATGAGTGAAAGTACTTAGCACTATATTTGACACATAGTAGTTTTAAATGTCATTCTTTGTAGTAGTGACAATAGTACAGAATGGTGTAATTTTTTATCATTTGAAGATGATGGTCATTTCCCTAAGGCTTGACATCCTCAGTTTCTCATCAGCTATGGTTTCTGGATCTGTCATATTATTGATTACTCTCCTGTGTGTATTTTCCAGTTTGTCAATGAGCCTCTTAATTATCTGAACACAATATTCCATATGTAATTTGATTAGATCCAAATTGAGAAGAAATATTTTCTACCTTGATGTTCATTTCTTACTTCTTTCAATGCAAAGAATAAAATTAATTTATTTGTAAGACTCATTCCACTGAGACTAAAGTCTGTAAAACCCTTAAGTCATCTCTCCATGGACTGCTCTTAAGTTGAATTTTACACCCAGGTCTCATCCTGTACTTGTTCTTCTGGTAGAATCCTGGGGCATTTTCTCCCCCAAAACACCATCTTGCTGCCTAATGTTACAAATTTCTGAGATTCATACAGATACATCTTTCCATCCAATTTATTTCACAAGAATCTCAATGTTTGTCATTGGTGAACATGAGAAGAAAGCCAGCTAAATGCTTGACCAATTGCTATGGAATGAAGCTTACAGGACTCAAGGGTAGCTTAGGAATGCTTGCGATAAAGTTTACTTTACTGACCATTAGGAACAGAAAAAGAATTAAGCCTTAAGGATTTGTCACCCAAATAATATGCAGGAGGATACAATATCCATTAGGTTTCCAAACATACACTAATTGCAGACTTTTCTTTTTACCACTGTTAATAACAGCATAAATCATGTTATAGTTCATAATAAAATATAGAAGCCTTTCTTAAGAATAAGTCAACTGTTTCATTAATTCAACCCAGTAGACTTCCAGTGAGTCTAAATTGATAGAGGTAATGGAGTTTTTGTTTTTAGAAATAAAATCACATTAGCTATAATGAAGGTAATTACACGTAGAATCAGGTTGGTTTATACAGATGGATTAGGAATTTATCTCTGAAGAACTTGTAATTCTTTCACATAAATTCCAAAGATTCCTGGGTAACATATGAGAGCCTTTCATGTTGGTGAACTGTGACATTTCCTAAGTCAGTTGTGTTCAACCAAGGGAGATTTTGCTCCCCAGTTGGCAATCTTTGAACACATTTTTCTTTGTCACAACTGAGGAGATGCTTCTCATGGGTAGGAACCAGGGATGTTGCTAAACTTCCCACAACAAAACATTATCTAACACAGAATGTCAATAGTGCTGAGATTGAGAGCCTGGGACTGACTCAATTAGTCTGAAACCTTTAGGAGTTGCAGTGGGCTTCTTTTCCCTTCCATTTCTCTTACGTCCACTTCTACCCCCTCCAACTACTTTTTTTAAAAAGATTTTATTTATTTGACAGAGAGAGAGAGCAAACACAAGCAGGGGGAGTGGCAGGCAGAGGAAGAAGCAGACTCCCCACAGAGCAGGGAGCCCAATGTGGGATTCAATCCTAGTATCCTGGGATGGTGACCCAAGCCAAAGGCAGATATTTAACCAACTGAGCCACCCAGGTGCCCCCTAATTACTTTCTTCAGTTCTAGTTCTTTCCCATCATTTTTTCTCTTAAGATAATTTTTTTCATCCTTTGAAAAACCTAATACCTGCTGTCTTTTTAAGAGAGGGGAAGTGTGAAAAATATTCATGGCACAGCCCTCTCAGTGATAACAAATAACATTCTGGGTTGTTGTGAAACCACTGTCCAAATCATTGCCCCAGTTAGGAAGGGTCTTTCCAGAATACCAGAATTTGGGAGAAATTCAGAAAGTCAAAATTATTTAGGTCAACTCTTATATTGAAATGGCAGTTGTCAACAGAGATGCTTAACTTAGTTAACTGATGGGATGCTGTGGCTTTACTCTCAATAATGTATCTGACATGGAGTGTAAAATATTAGGATATTTAATGCAAAGTTGTAGTTCATGGGGAAATTGTACTACTTCATTGTACCTTCTATAGTGCTTTGTACACAGTAGATTCTCAAAGAGCAGCTGATTGATAGTGGAAACAGCTGTGCATTTCAAGCATATACTATTGACTGGAATACCAGAGCATCTCTGAATTATGTGTTTGTGATTCATGCCCTCCCTGATTTCCTTTTAGAGGCAGAGCTGAAGTGAGCTGTTGGAAGATAGAAGACCTTTAACTTGTCCCATATAGAGTTCCCTTTCCAGAGTTCTTTATTGCAACAATTTTAGAATAGATCATATAGGTGTCCCCCTGCTTTCCATCACAATACTCTTCTGGCTAAAAATGTAACAAGACTTAGATAATTTTATAAACATCATTTTGGAGAACTAGAGATTTCCTTGGACCATTTCTCCATTCTTTCATATCTCAGAAAAGTTAATATTCTAATAACCTATCTTTATAGTTAAACAAACTGCCTTAAAATCTCTTGCCTTCCTGAAATTTTTTCTGAACATCTCTTACTTTTTTAAAAAATACTCAGTGACTCAGTGTTGATATTATTTAGGATTTAAAAACCTTGTTTTTGGCTCTAGGACTAAAGACAACTCCAAAACATGTAAGCTAATTAAAAGATAAGAATACCGAAACTTATTTACGTAAATAAAACCTTTATTATATATTATACGTTTTGAGGATACGAGAGCATGGAGTTGGGAAGGAATAAATGCAAAAGCATTTTTGCTTTTCTTAAAAAGGTCAGTTTTGAAGTAGAACTTGAAAAGGAATGGACCAAAAGCAAGTAGTTCTTGCAATTTTTTTTTTCCAAAGTGATTTTATCTTGGAAAATTTTGAACGGATATAAAAGTAGAGAAGAGAATGTAATAACCCTCTATTAGTCCTTCACCTGGAAGGTAATAACCCCCTATTAGTCCTTCACCTGGATTTAGTAACCAACATCCTGCCATACCAACATCAGCTGTTTCCCATTGTTACTATTGCCTTGGACATATTTTAGAATAAATTCCAGACTTAATTTTGCTCCTACATGCCCACTTAAGAACAAATCTCTAAAACTCATGGACGTTTTAATTCATATAACAATTCCATTACCACAAATATCAGAATTACTAATGTTGTTTTGGTATCATCTAATATCTAGAACATATTCAAATTTTCCTGATTATCTTTGAAGCCTGTGTTGGTAGGTATGTACTAATTAGAATCCAAAGTCCACACATTTCATTTGGTTGTTAAGTCTCTTAAGGCAACATTTACTTTGATTGACACTTAGTGTTATTTCTGAGGTTGAAAAATTACCGAAAATACTTAATAGTATTTGGCCCAAATACCCTTTCCTCAATCAGTTACGCTGTGTGAGGAGAAGGGAGAGAGTTGTCTTGTTATCCTAATAGAAACTCTTTATTTATTTATCTGTAATGTGCCCCTGATATTTTCACTTCAGTATCTGTTACTTTGGTGAACTTGACATGGGTGAACTATATTATGGGATCTAGGAGCAATCACGGTTACTTAAAATATTCTTTAGTTCCAGAGCCTTGGACATTTGAAAGCTATTGCCATGCAGCTTTGTTCATGTCTGTAACTTCATTTGATCAAAGATAAACTACTGTTTATTGATGTATCAAGCAGGCACGAAAGCCTCTCTCACCTCATATGCAAATGAGAACACAAAGATAGAGAAGCAAAACATATTTTGGTGAGCCAGTGTGCCCAGAACACTTACTTTTGGGGGTGAATAATTTTAAAATAGTTTAGTTATGAAACTTCTGTATGAGGATGACTAATTTTACAATAAAGTAACTCAAACCAGAAACAAATATCCCCTTCATCCCACAATACGGCATTGATCTCTTAAATAATGGAGTGATCAGGATGTGTTAAAATGATGCAGGGATTTAATAGCTCTAGGATGAAATCTGGGAATGTAAAGGAAGACAGTAGTCATGGAAATAATATTATCTTTTTAAAAAGTGTGATTCCAAAGTTACTAGTTTTTTAAGTTAAACACTTGAGTGAAATCATTATTAAGTGTAACTGTTAGAGTCATTGTAAATGTCTGTTTTTAATTACAGTATATAGATGATCCCATGACTCCAGAAACTGTTAACATAGTAGAGTCAATGGCAGAATTATTTGAGGGTTCAGCAGAGATATCTTCAGACCTGTACTCCCTTGCTTCCGCTATATATAACAGCCATGCACATAATAACTTTCCTGTGAGGAACAGAGCTGAAGACCAGCATTCAGCAACTGGTAGGTACAATTTTTATGTTTTTTGAAGCTCATTTCAAACCACCAGTTTTAGCTAGCCCAGATATGAACCTTAGCTTCGAGTTAAACCATATTATTAATGGTTCATGAGCTGGAGTCAGATTTTTTTCTTCTTCAACTGTTGGATAACCTCATGCAGCAAATGGAAATGCCACACAGGCAGGAGTTGGCCCCTCCTAACCCATCTGACCTTCCTCCTAGAGAAAGTAGCACCCTAGAGTCTCTGGCCAAGCTGCATAGACAATCAGTTATTACAGTTGCCAAAGCAGGTGTGATGGGGAGGGATTAACATATCTTCAAATCATTTACAGGCCTCCCACTCTCTGCAGCTTTTGAGTAATAGGTTTTCAAATGTCACTAAAGGTAAATAGGTCAGAAAGTTACAACTCTAGTGCATACAGTGATAAACAGGTGTAGGTGACCCCGGCGATGTGGTGATGTCATTAGTGTATATACTTGCTTTTCAGGGTCAGTAGATCTTATTGTTTCTAAGAGAAGAATGCCATAGATAGCAAATTAAAAATACTTGGTTACACAGCACAGATCTAAATGATCTTTCTGGTCATTCTAAGAGTGAGAAGAATATTTTTTTTAATTGCCTTTTTTCCGATTTGGTAATTATCTCATTCCAAATTAAAAGTGTTATGTTTTTTATGATGGTAGAATTAGTTAAAAAAAAATCACATTACATTCAATATATGCTTATTTCATTTACTGATACATTTTTTCTTGTGCAAAGACCAGAGCAAGACCAAAAATTAAGAGACCTACAATTTCTGATACAGATGTTTCCTTGGGTATTGTTTGACCTAACTGTTATTTAACATTGTTGGAAGCACAGGTTCTTAATTTTAAAAAGTTAATATTTTTTGAAATCCTTATTCAGACATATTTATGTGTAAGTTATCCTAGCATGCTTACTTTAAACCTCCAAGAGTTTTAATAAAGGTATGGTGATTTTTTAGTACAAATAATTCTCATTTTGATAACATTCACTTTACAACAGAGCATTGACTTATAGCATTTTAATTTGATATTATTACCTCATCTTTCATTTCAGAAAAAAATTCTTAGCCAGTCCCTTTCAGAAGGCTGTATTTTTCAGAAACACTAGTCTCATGTTCCAGGATGTATGTATTATTAATTATATATGTCTATTATTCACACATATCTTTATTATTTTGCATAAAAGAGTACATAGAAAAATTAATGACTAATGTGAAATCAAGTTTAAGATTTCACTCTGTGAGAAAAAAATAATTTTGATGATGATTTTTTTTAACTGATTTCAAATAGGAACTACAGAGAATCTGTATATCACTGACATTGCAGCTGAACAGCTGTCTTATGTTATCAGGAGGCTTGTGCCTTTCACTGAGCACATGATTAGTGTATCTGCTTTCACCATCATGGGAGAAGGACCACCAACGGTTCTCAATGTGAGGACACATGAGCAAGGTAAGAATGTATTTCCTTTGAAATAATTACCTGCAAATATTTTTCTTACACATTGTAATACATTTTCTTTTTGTTCACATTAATTGTTCATTCTTCTTTACAAGTGCCAAGCTCCATTCAAATTATAAACTACAAAAATATTAGTTCTTCATCTATTTTGTTGTATTGGGATCCTCCAGAATATCCCAATGGAAAGATAACTCATTACACCATTTATGCAATGGAACTGGATACAAATAGAGCATTCCAGATGACCACTACAGCCAACAGCTTTCTCATAAGAGGTATAACAATCTTTTTTTTTTTTTTTTTTTGTCAGATAGAGAGAGCGCAAGAGTGAGCACAGGCAGAGTGGCAGGCAGAGGCAGAGGGAGAAGCAGGCTCACTGCTGAGCAAGGAGCCCGATGTGGGACTCGATCCCAGGACGCTGGGATCATGACCTGAGCTGAAGGCAGCCGCTTAACCAACTGAGCCATCCAGGCATCCCAACAATCTTTTTTAAAACATTGCTTTTCTGATGAAAACAAGCATCTCCTTCTGCCTTAAGCACTGCAGGACACGTGCTGCATATTTCAGATTTCCTTATGTTGTGCTGCCATGGATATCTTGAAAAATGTGCAGAAATACCTTGATTAAATGTTTTTCTTTACTTGTATTTATCTACAACACAAAAAAAGAGATCATCAGACCACAAGTATTGTAAGGATATACATAATCCAGAGAATTTTTTATCTGGTACATTGAAATAAAGTGTTAAAAACTTAAATGCATGAATGTGAAAATCAGCTGAAGTAACTGAGTTGAATGCTGTTTGTGCCAGGTCAGTATAGTCCTTGCAGTGTGCCAAAAATTATTTTTCAGCTTTAGATGATTGCCTTAATATTCAGGAAAGAAGTAAAATATCAACATGGGAAGACACTCAAGCCCAAGGAATTTTGGGACACTGGGATTACATGGAAACTCACTTGGAGAGCCAGTGTCCCAAATAAATTATTTTCACTAGTCCTGTGTGAAATGACCCTAATCCGTGAATGTTATTTTATGATCGTAAGCAGATTACCTATTGTCATTATAGGGTTAAAGAAATACACAAAATACAAAATGAGAGTGGCTGCCTCAACCCATGTTGGAGAAAGTTCTTTGTCTGAAGAAAATGACATCTTTGTGAGAACTCCAGAAGATGGTAAGAATATCAGGTGCAATTTTAATATAAAAAAAAAGCAAACAGTGTTGCATGCTTACTGCTGACTACCTCATGTTCCCTAGTGGCTGAAGCAATTAGCACGGAAAAATACAGTATTTAAAATTTTATTTTCATCCCCCAGAGCCAGAATCATCACCTCAAGATGTTGAAGTTATTGATGTTACTGCAAGTGAAATAAATTTGAAGTGGTCACCACCTGAGAAACCCAATGGGATTATTGTTGCTTACGAAGTGCTGTATGAAAATATAGACACCTTGTTTATGAAGAACACCTCAACCACAAACATAATCTTAAGGGACTTAAAACCTTACACCCTCTACAACATTTCTGTCAGATCATATACCAGATTTGGTCATGGCAATCAGTTATCTTCTTTACTCTCTGTAAGGACTTCTGAGACTGGTAAGTTATTTGTTTGTTGTATAATAATACCTAGTAATGAAGTAAACAGGGCTGACAACTGTCATATTGTTTATATTTCCAATAACCTAAAAATCTCTCATTCTTTTTTTTTTTTTTTTTGTCAGAGAGAGAGAGAGCGAGTGAGCACAGGCAGACAGAGAGGCAGGCAGAGGCAGAGGGAGAAGCAGGCTCCCTGCCAAGCAAGGAGCCCGATGTGGGACTCAATCCCAGGACGCTGGGATCATGACCTGAGCCGAAGGCAGCCGCTTAACCAACTGAGCTACCCAGGCATCCCTCTCATTCTTTTTTATATAATCTAGAAATTTATTTGTTTTTTTCTGGTAAGGTGTGGGAAGAGGGCTTGCTGTGTTGATTCTTAATGTCTGATTTACATATATGGGAATTCCAAAATAAGGTCAGCGAATTTTTCAAATGCAAGACCTTGAGAAACCAAGGAATCTTTCAGTGTATGTGTAAAATAACGACGTGCTTGCAAATTAGGTAAAAGCAGAGCACACTCATAAGAACAGAGTTCTGTATTCCAATGAGGTATGTGTATAGAGAGGTGCAGAGTGGGAGCAGGAAGGGCATGCCTGGTGGAGGTTTATGGAGGAGGAAGCATCTGACCTGGATCTTGAAGAGTAGGATAGAACGGATGTTATTGAAGTTGTTGGGTAGGCAGAGAGGGGAATATCTTATCTAAATGAAATCATGGAAGCAAGAAATTATACTCTTAGGTTTCAGTTTCAGTGCTACAAGAACGAACAGCATAAGGTAGACATTCTGCTAGATGATCTTAGTTTATTGTTATGTTTATGATCATATATTGGAGCATCACTCTTAAGCCAACTCTGTAATTTATGCTAAGAATTAATAATTAAGTGTAAAGTTACTGTTTGATTCCTACTTTAAAAAAATTAAATATGTATTGACTAGCTACTGGCTGGACCATGTGGAATAACCATTCCTATGGGTCATAATGGCCAAATATCAGCAATTTCACATGGTTCAACCAGGTGCTCTATGTGAGGCCCTGTCTCTAACCTTGAGGATCCAGGTGTCTAACAAAGCTAGATACAGAAGCTTTAAACAGAAGTTTCTTCTTGAGACTGTTCACAGATATTAATAAGATGACACAAAAGAGCCCATGGAGAATGGCACTCATTAATTGCAGGACTGAGAGAATAATGAAAGGAAAGTTTTATAGCATCAAGAGTTATCCCTTAAAATGAAATCTAATTGATGTTAAACTGTATATTGGCATGTTTCATTGCTTTTATAGAAACTGATTTTAAAATCAGTATTTTTTTAAGAAAAATACTTGCTCTTTACCTGACCTAGCTTTATTTTACATTGGGTCAAGGAAGAAATCACTGTATTTTAAAAACCTACAAAGTTCCATGGGCTATGTCATTGGCTTTCATGAAAATTTCCTTTTTAGTTTTAAGATCAAGCATTAAGATATTATTATCTTCATTGCCTAATTGAGAAGCAGGTCTGAAAAGTTCATCTTTTCAGTAAATACTCAACAAATATTTGCAATATGCCAAGGCTACCAAGAATATAGTACTGTAAAGGAAAGTGAATTTCTACCCTCTAGAGTTAAAATTAATTGGTGGATGTTTAATTGCTTAAGGTCACCCAGATGGTAAGTGATGAAGCTGGATCTGGAACTCAAATGCATCAGATTGTAAAGCATATTTCCTTTCACAATATAATCTGTTTTAGAAGACATCAATAAAGTTGGTAAATTATGGAATATATATAGGATTCTTTCTGTTCATTTCTGCAGTGATATTTTGCTGCTTGGTTTCTGCACAGCTTGAGGATGGAAAGGAGAACTTTCAAAGTTCCTGTTGTATTAAACAATCACCATATTCATGAATGCTTATCAAATACTTCAGTACTTAAGTGGTCACAGATCAAGAATACCTTATCTTCATGATTATCTATAGAATGATCTTTTTGTTGTTGGCTAATTATTACATGCATGCAATCTTTTACTTAGTATTGAATAAGTAAATTTATTTTCATTTTACTATCTCTTAGATGAGCTTAATTCTAAGGTAAAGATAATAAACCTTAAATGAATATAAGAATTTAATTTGACATGTAATTAAAAATGAGAATATTAGTTTTGAAAGGGATCTTACAAAACACACAGAACCCTTTATTTTATAGATGAGGAGACCCTAGAAATGCTTTAGCGAAAAGACTCAAAAATCAGAGTAGATGAGAAGTAATGTTGGGACTTGGAGGTAAGCCTCCTGAGCTAGTGAGAAAAGTATAGAGAAGAAGGAAGCAACTTATGCCTGGGCTCACTAGCTCACCCATTTGTGTGGGTTAGGGTCATTTTGACACTAGACTCTTCAGAAGCAAAACAGACCAAATAATAGGGCATAGTTCAGTATCCATACTTCTAATTCAACTCTCTGTCCTAAAGTAAGGTACTCTCAACATCTTTGCAGCCTTCATTCTAGATGGAAATGGTGGACAATGGAATCTACATTACTGACTTTTCCCATAATTTGTGTGCAACTATTGAACCACCAGCTTTAGCTCTTTTTGCAAAAGAGGAAGCTGGAGTGTTAAGTAGTCTCAAGGTGTCATTTGAAGGAAGATGTACTCAAGAGCAATTATCTATCCATTCCCGAGGCTTCATATTCTTATTAAATGCAATGAAGTCATCCTCTACTGTTGTTATAAAAAAAGAGCCTATTTTTCAATATTGTTTCAGGAGAAATTGAAGTATTGGTTATGGTGTGTTAATGCTGCTAGCTACAAATTAAGAATACATTTTTTGTGCACATACTTTATCTTGTTTGGGGAATCATTTTACTTATGCTTGGGAGTAAAATACTCTTGTGTTCAAGCAGAAAAGATTAATATGAGGTAGATCTCATGGCTGTGTGTGTGTGTGTGTGTGTGAGAGAGAGAGAGAGAGAGAGAGAGAGAGAGAAACGATGTGATTATGTGTTTTTAAGTATAGAATGTATAGTTTGCAAACAAACAAGATTAATTCATGTTTTCTCATACTTAGGGTTCAGTAATCACATATAGAACTTAAAGTTCTCATATAGATTACCTTTTGGTGATCTTTATTTATCTCTTTCCTTTTTTAAGATCTAACTTTCTTTATGCTAAAAGTCTTTAACAAAATACCTTGAATATGTCTGGTGTGGGGTAATAACCACTAATGGATAGCATCTTAGATGTTGACCAGAATTTTGTGTAAGACCTTATAAATTTATTTATGTTAATGAATAGAATTTAAAAATTTTTCTACATGTCATTGTAATTGTGTATGCCAAACAGCAATCTTTTGGCATACTCAAGGTAACATGTCACTTCCTGTTTTAGGACTATCATGAATAAACTTCTTATTTTTATTTTTTAAATATATTCAACTTACTTCCAACTGATTGTAATAATTTACTTTTTATTAATTAGTTATCTATTTTACACAATATTTTTCCAATTTGACACACTGTGTTGGTTCAGAAAACTCTAAGTCCATCATTGGTCTCCAAAATCAGTAAGCCATCAAGTCTCTCTTCTTCATTTTCCCTGAATCCAACACTGGTTATTCCTAAGGATAAATGAATAAAAATGCAAAGGATATCAGCCTGGGGTCAGGGATGTATATTTATATTCTGACTACTAGTGGTAGGCAGACAACTCCAGAGGGACAACTTAGCAAGTTCCAATGAGAATTTTTCCAAATCAGAAGTCATATTGAGTTATGAAGTTCAGGCATTATATTACTAACTCCTTTTTTTCTTGCCGTTAAAGAGCTATTCAGTTCAATCTTGTTTTGCTTAGCTGTGAATTTCTCTCTTGTTTTTAAATATATTTTATGTCATGTTGAATGTATTTATTCATGGCCTGAACAGGTTTTTGTGGATTCATATGCATTGTGGATATAGCAGTAAGATAGAATTCCTACCGTCCTGGAACTTAACATTTTAGATGTTTCACAGAACATAAATCCATAAACAAGTAATATACATGACTTTGGTAGTGGTAAATTCTAGTAGGGAAAAAAAAAAACAGGGAAAGAATAGAGAGTTATTGACTAGTAAACAGACTGTTTGAGGCAGAGGACAATTATATTTGCCCAGAGTTAGTAACAATGTATAAGAGTAAATTAGATGAGGATAAAAAATAAAAGTGCTCCAGAAGGAGGAATAGCAAAAGCCAAATCCTCAAGTGGGAAAACACTTGTATGGTTGAGGAAGAGCAGAGGATTTCTGTCATTTGAGTACTAGGAATTATGGGAAGAGAATTAGCAGGTGAGGAGAGACAGGCTGGCAAAGGTAGACTGTGCAGATTTTTGGTGTCATTCTAAGAGGTTTGGAGCTTAATTGTAATGAGTAGCTACTGAAGAATTGTGACAAGAACATGATATGATTTGCAGTTTTGGAAGGTCGTTGCCCACTGTGTTGGATTTGGGAATGAGGAAAAGACAGCTATCATATGATCTCCCTGATATGAGGAAGTGGAGATGCAATGGGGGTGGGGGTTAAGGGGGTAGGAAAAGAATAAATGAAACAAGGTGGGATCAGGAGGGAGACAAACCAAAAGAGACTCTTAATGTCATAAAACAAACTGAAGGGGGTGGGGGGGAGGGGTGTTGGGAGAGGGTGGTGGGGTTACATTATATGTTTATATAAAAATAAAAAAAACATGATTACTTACTAGGTATTTCTTTTGGATATCTGGGTGAATGGTGGTACCATTTACTGAGATAGGGAAATCTGGAGAAGAGGTCAGCTTGGAGAAATTCAGTTCCGTTTTGAACATGTTTTAAATATCTGAGTACCTGTTATTAAGTCAATTGGATATATAAGTTTTAAACTCAGGAAGAGGATTCAGGGTTGAATATACAATTTAAAGTCAAGGGATGAGATAAAGTCACCTCAGAGGGCATGTAGATAGAAATGGAAAGAAGCAGACAGCTATGTTCTGGGGCAATATGACCTAGACTTGGGGAAGTCAGAGAGGAGTTAGTCAAGGACTAATCATAAGTGGGCTGTGGTGAGGTGAGAGGAAAATCAAAAGATTGTGTCTTGTAATACAAGTGAAAAAGATTTTCATGTAGAAGGAATTGATTTCCTATGCCAAATACTGCTGCCAGTGAAGTAAGTAATATGAGGGCATACAACTGAGGAGTGGTTTGGCATTATGGAGATCAATGGTGACTTCATGACAGCAGGTTTCATGGAAAAAAATGGGGGAAAATGCCTGACTAAAGTGAGACTAAGAATGACAGATTTAAAAAGTGGAGAAAATGAGTAAAGTTGACTTCTGAGCAGTTTTGATATGGCACGGAGTCCAGAATGGAGCAATACTTGAAAGGGAAAAGGGAGTCAAGTGTCTTTTTTCTTTTGCTGTGATATAACGTGTGTGTGTGTGTGTTCACATGGACAAATATAGAAATAACTCAACAAAAAGAAAAAGCAATAACGCAACAGAGAGGGAATGACTTCAATTCTAAAACCTCTGACCAGATAGATAGAATGGAATGTAGCACAGAAATGGGGGGCTAGGCAAATTTCCCTTAACTGTAGAATAGATAAAGATGTACATTTGTATAATGGAATGCTTCTCAGCCATCAAAAAGAATGAAATCTTGCCATTTGCAATGACATTGATAGCTAGAGAGTCTTATGTTAAGAGAAATAAGTCAGTCAGAGAAAGACAAATACCAATTCATGCAGAACTTAAGAAACAAAACAGATGAACATAGGGGACAAAAAAGAGAGGAAAACCAGGAAGCTGCTCTCTTAACTATAGAGAACAAACTGATGGTTACTGGAGAAGAGGTTAGTAGAGAGATGGGTTAAATAGATGATGGGGATTAAGGAGGGCACATATGATGAGACCTAGGCGTTGTATGTAAGTGATGAATTGCTAAATTCTACACCTGCAACTAATATTACACTGTATGTTAATAAACTGGAATTTAAATAAAGACTTGAAAGAAGAAATAAAAATAAAGGCTGGGCTGTGTCTTGGAAGGGAGTTAGGAGAGAAAGCAGTTAAAGGAAAATCAGTAGAAGGAAGATAATGCTGTTTCCTCCTGATTGTTTTTATTATCTCAATGAAGTAGGAAGCAAGTTTTTCAGCTTTGAATAAGAAGTGGGGAAGATTTTTGGATGTTTGTGGACAGAGAAGATGGTGAAAACATACTTAACAGAGTTTAGATGGAACTGACGAAAGTAAATATAGGCTGCTGGGAGGTAGAGATGATTCATTTGAAATTTGAGGTTTAAATTTAAATGAAGCTTGTTAGCCTAGAGTTTTGTTGTCTTTCGATATTTTCAGCTGTTCATTGCAGATCTGGAATTAGCACTGAGCTCAGTTTAACTCAAATCGGAATTTTGCTGGAAAACCAGATGGAAGCAGAAGGAGGGTTTTGGTTATAACACAAAAGCTACCGGTTAAAATAAAGTGGAGGAAAACTGGAATTATGGAGACCAAGGAATACAGAGCCCGGGGAATTGGGCAGATCATTTGCTTTGACGTTGACATCTCTTAAGAGTGGTAGAGAGGGAAGCCAGTCATCCAAGTGACAATTTTTTTTCCTTTTTAAGTTTTTATTTTAATTCCAGTTAGTTCACCTGCAATGTTATATTAGTTTCAGGTGTGCAATACGGTGATGAAGCACTTTGTGCATTATCCGGCACTCAGCACAGGAAATCCCCACCACCTATATCACCCATCTCCCTACCCTCTTCCCCTCTCAGGTGATAAAATTTTTAAGATATTTGAAGAAGTTTGACTCTTAAGGAGGGGTAGCCCTAGAGCTCTTCAGGTAGAAGGAAGGAGAAACAATCCAGATATGGCAAAGAGCAATAAATCCGGCTACTGAACTCCCAGGTCCTATGGTTTTAGGGACTGTAGGAAAAAAACAAATGACTGCCTGTTACCCAAGAGCGCTAAGTTGAATCTGAGTTCTGTCTGAGAGGATCGATATGTTTAGTTGCTTTTAACAGCAACTCCATTACAGATTCATTTTAACTTAAATTCTGAACTGAGGGTTTTCAGGTAGCATGGATTTGAGCCACATAGGATCTTAGGGATGGGCTTGCAGTTCAAAACTGCATCATTTTTCTTTCTTTTTCACTTCTTCATCTAGTGTGGAATGAGAAAAAAAAAATCTTCTCTGTTCTCTTTTGTATGGTGGTTTTACTTCCCACTCCCTCTTCCCTGAGGGTGGGCACACCACACTGCACAAGATCAGGAGTTACCACTCACACTGAATTCTGTGGCATTCTGGAGAAGAATTCGAATTACCCTCTGGAGTTGTCTAGTAGAGTGGTTGAAATTGTGTGCTTTTGGTCTTCCAGCTTCATATACAGGGATATTCCTTACTCTGCTCTTGGCCCAAGGCTTTCTCCTCTTTATCTGGCATTCCACACAGCTGTTAATACAAAAACATCACCAGGATTGGCCAGTCCCCTCTAAGACAAAGCTGGCTTTTGTACCAGCTTCTGTTTCAGGATACCTATTTTAACTTTGTTTTTTTGTTTAATGTAATTTTTTTGCTTTTGTTTTTTGGCTACCACAGATTTCTGACTTTCTTGTCCACTCTGCAATTCTTGAAAAGTTTGTTTTAATTTTATGAAGAGTTTTAATTGTTTTAATTAAGATAGTCATTCAGTTTTAAGGTATCTGTTTCAATATTTACCAGAGTCAGAATCCCACATGTAATAGTATTTGAATATATGCAGAAAACCACATTATGACCATTGATTCAATATAATAAGACATTAGTAAATACATAAAACTAGTATTTTATTTAATGTTATTTTGTATCTTTGGGAGACTAGTTTGCTGCTTGGTCCTAATATACAACATTGTATCTAGGAGTCGTTCCTTGCCTTGTCATACATCTTTTTTTATACCCAAACTAATTATTAATCTTTTATATATTATCATTATTAATGAAAGGCAGAATTGATTTTTAGGTCTTTTTCAAACTTCTTTCTTGCATCTGTGTGTCCTGCAATGATAGAGAGTTTAATACCATCTCAAGTATTTCAATAAAAATAGCATCTTATAAGCATTATTCTGTAGAATAAGAGTATGAATTTTTCTTTTGAGATGTAATTCTTTCTTACATAGTTGTAACTGTATAAGTTTTGTATCTCTTATTCCATTTAGGATGTTCTTATATACATATCCTTGTGCACTTGAGTGAAGACTTCAGCAAAATTTTCTTTTTTTTCCAGAATATATTTTTAGGATGGAATTATTTTATGCATTTATGTTTTTGTTTTTTCCCAGTGCCCGACAGTGCACCAGAAAATATTACTTACAAAAATATGTCTTCTGGAGAGATTGAGCTGTCATTTCTTCCCCCAAGTAGTCCTAATGGAATCATACAAAAATATACAATTTATCTCAGGAGAAGTAATGGAAATGAGGAAAGAACTATAAATACAACTTCTTTGACCCAGAGCATTAAAGGTAAAAATAATATGTGGTGTTGGGCATTTACACTAATATTGATAGTGAGCACAAAATATTAGCTTGCTTTTATATTATAAATGGTAAGTATGATTAGTTTTATTCGGGGCAGGACAGTTCTGGCTTTTTAGTTAAATAAACTAGGAGTTTATTATAGTCACATGAAAGAATACTTTAAGTCAGTCCTTTGTCATATTATCCTATATCATTTTGTCTTTGTAATAAGACTTACTATTTGAAAACACTTCATTTTCATTTAGTTTTTACTTTTGGAATATTAGGTCATTTCATAGTTTGCCTCTTGTGTGTTACTAAAGGATATTTTGTAAGTCTTATCTATTTACTTTCTTTTTAGGACTGAAGAAATATACCCAGTACAAGATTGAGGTGTCTGCTAGTACACTTAGGGGTGAAGGAGTACGGAGCGAGCCCATAAGTGTACTGACTGAAGAAGATGGTAAATATAGTAGTGGATACATATATTTTGAATCCATTGCATTTCCAAAAAAGTGTGTATATAAAATGAAGACATAACGTAAAAATTCTACGAGACTTGGGTTATCAGTTATTGTCATGCTAGAATTAGAGAGATTTCATTGTCACAGAGTTAAAGAAGCTAGCAAAGTTAGATTTATGTTTAAAAAAAATCAGGTATAAAGTGCTCTTTTTTTTATTCTGAAGTCATCCTTGCTCTGTAAGAAATCAGCAGTATTTTTTTCATGGGAATTTTTAAGGCTAAAATTTTGGTTTGAATGGTTTGAACATCTACTACTGTATATTATGACTATTTTTCAACTTTAATGTTCATAAGAATAGACATTTATATCAGTTTTGTAGTAGATTCTGTTATGTCAACCTACAACCTTTTTTACTATATTAGGATTAACTTGCTAATGAGTTCAGGCCAGTTTCCAGGTTTCTCTACATAATTTGCCAAGATGCTATTCTTGAATGTTAATAGCCTTCATATTGAATATTTAAACACGTCTTTTCCTAACCTGAATAAAATCAACTTTACTACTGAGACCATTTTACACAGGTACCTCACCAAGTTATAGGCATATATCATGCTAGGAAAGTTACTTTTGAGGAATATATTTGGGATTTGGATTTGCATTTTATGTTTTATACATTATATATATTTGAGACTGTTATTTTTATTTCTGCAAAGGGAAGTCCTATTGTGATGAGGGATGTATCATAAGTGTTTGTAGGGTATCTTCCTCCCCACTTTCAAATTTTTCCATCCTCAAGTTTGGTTGCATTCTGTGGATGTTCAGATTCTAATCTTTCACCAGGACAAAATGTGCATTATATACTTCGAGAAGAAGGAAGGCTTTTCTCTGCATTGTTCTTATTTTATTAAAAATTATGGTCTTTGGGGATGCCTGGGTGGCTCAGTGGCTTAAAGCTTCTGCCTTCAGTTCAGGTCATGATCCCAGGGTCCTGGGATCTAGCTCCAAATCGGGCTCTCTGCTCAGCAGGGAGCCTGCTTCCCCCGCCCCCTCTGCCTGCCTCTCTGCCTACTTGTGATCTCTCTCTGTCAAATAAATAAATAAAATCTTTAAAAAAATAAAAATAAAAATGATGGTCTTTGGAGCCTTCTTCTCCATTTCAGGTCCTTCCCTATTTTTGCCTCCATTGAATTACTTCAACAAAGCATCCTGGTGGGCTGCTCTGTTTATCCCAGGTTCTAAATACTCTCATGGGTTGGTTTTCCTTTGTCATTGCATCTCCTAACTATGCTAATATCTCCATCAAAACTCACTCGTTCAAATTTTCATTTTTTCATAGTTGAATTCTTTGTGCTGAAAGAAAGTAAAAATTAATAAATAAATCCTTCCCAATGGGACGATTGTTAAAGACTGGGGCATGGGTGAGGTTGGCTCTTTTTCCACCCTAGATAATGCCTACAAAAGATGTACTGAATCATTTATGCAGTGCCCCTGTGAACATAGTATCCACTTTTTTTTTCTAATTTAGTGAAATAGTCCTGATGGTAAGAATTTGAAGTCTATATGAAGAACCTAAACCAGTAGTAAACATATATGCTGAGCTGACAGTTTTGTTTTTTACCACTTAAGTCAATAGTTCCAAACTATACGGTATATCTGAATTACCTGGATTGCTAAACTTCATGGTATAAATCATCATAGTGAATTTACCATCTGAGTCCCTGGCCAAGTCATCGATATATTTGCTAATGAAAAGGGTGAAGAACAGACCCTTTTATTGAAAAATTTTAGCAAATCAAGAATGGATAAAGGACTGAGAAGCTTTGTTTTCTTGGGTATTAGGTGCCCTTTGCCCTCACGAAACTTGTGGTTTAGTGAAAGAGATCTAAATTTGATTTGTGTATAGATTAATAATCCTTATAGCTTTAGTCACTGGTTTAAATATTCCCCCCAAGTAATTCCTAAGGACAAAAGAGGAATTTTAGCTACTCTGAGGCATCAGAGGAAGAGTAGCTAAGGAAGTTACACCTAAGCTGTGACCTGAAGGAAGGTAGGTGAAGAGGGAGGATGAGAGATAGGAAAGACCACAGCAGCTAGAGGGAGGAGTCATCTTATGCATGCCCTTCTCACCTATTCTCATATGCTCTGTCATGATGAACTGGAGAGATTGCAAAAGATATTGCATTTATGTATTCTAATTTCCTTCTTTCTTTAAATTTAATTTTTTAAAATTTATTTTATGACTGAGAGTTCATATCTCTTAATCCCCCTCACCAATTTCATTTTTTAAATTGTACTTCAGAAAACAAATGCCAAAATGATTAAACCTTAGTCTGCTATAGTACCTATTTTGTTTAGCTAGACTGGTAATTGTATTTAGTTAGCAACAAAAAGTTTTACATAAAAAAGGAAAATACCCAAAAATATACTGAAATTAAAAATAAAACACTCAGAATCATCTGATATTTGACATAAAAGCCTGAAAGCATATTATAGAATAGAAATGCTTAGTTACAACATATTATATTCTAAATCAGTACTATTTTTGATTGAAATCCTTTTTTTCCAATAATAAACAAAAGTTAAGTTTGCAAAGATGTTAGTAAAAATATCATAGGCTTTTGTTTTGACAAATGAAAGAGTTCTCAGAAGTAATTTATGTCTTGGGAAACAGACATTTTCAAGTGATGTATAGATTTTTGTGATAATATTTGATAGCATTTTTATTGTAGTGCCTGTGAGAATACCAAATGAAAATATGAATACAGCTGTCACCATTATTTTTTAGAATTCATCTCATAAAACTTTTCTCTGCTCAATAATTTTTTTGTTGTTGGAAAGTTGTTGTTACCAAAATAATGAAAACGCACATACACACAAGCATATGTACACCCACAACTCTAGCTGAGATTATTCAGAAAATCAAAAATTAAAATAATTCAAGTAGCGTTTTCTCCAAATAATTACAAAAAGTGATGTGCATGTGTGCTCATATACATATTAAGATTGTTCAAAGATCTGAACAAATTCTTAAAACTTCTATTAGCTATCTATGAGTTCACTTTCCATATATAACAATGATAAAAAGTTTTAATGGTTTATACCCTTCTATATACAAAAAGTTGTATATTAATCTTCTAAGACAGTACTGTGGTGCTATACAGTAGCTGAGAAATGCTATTCTAAATGTTTTATCTAAATGTGAATATAAACTTGGTTAAGAAGGTTGCTAGTAATTTTTTTAGTGATTGTACAGTGCAGAATGACTGAGGTATTTGCATCCTTTTGCTGTCACAGCAGAATTAGAAGCAGACTCTAACCTGTCCATGTTCTTGTTTATGTGCCACACTGGTTTTCTTTGTCACCATTCAATTTTGAAGACTCTGTGAACAGATTTTGATACTATTTTACAGCTTAAAGCAAGTGAAATTGAAGATTGTAGTTTTTATTCGTGAGGTCAGCCATTTTAACTGCTCTCCCCGTTTTATGCTTATCACTTTACCACTTCTTGAATGTGTGAATTTTCCCCCTCTCTTTTTATTGTTTGAGAAGCATTTTTACTACATATTATATTTATTCACCCCAGTAGTTTTATTTTTACTAGAGGATGATAATTTACCAAGATGTGCTTGAACAGTAGGTGAATCACTGTGACATATTCCTTGTTCTTTTTTCTCATGAAATATTTTTTTCCATTGAATCACAGAAACAGATGTTCTAACACCACCATGCAAAATCTCTTTTTATCATCTCATTTTGAAAGTAAACAATTAGTCTCCCATGCTCATGGAGAAAGTCACTGTACCTGATTCGTTTACCAGAATGTTTGCAGTGAAAACTTCGGGTGTTTCCATTTTAGTGTTCTCTTATATATGTTTAATAAAATGTATTATCCTTACCCTAACTTTTCAGCTCCTGATTCTCCCCCCCAAGACTTCTCTGTAAAACAGTTGTCTGGTATCATGGTGAAGTTGTCATGGCAACCACCCCTGGAGCCAAATGGAATTATCCTCTATTACACAGTTTATGTCTGGTAAGAAACTTTTTTCTTTTTTGGAAATAGTTCTGAGAACAAGTATTAATCTGTAACATAATAGGAATGTAGTTTTTTTTATTTCAGAATGTGATGCTACATTAAGAACCTGATTGTTAATAAGCTAGTTAATATGTTTTTTTAAAGAAACAAGTCTTTCCCATACTATGCAGAGGTAAAACAATTATAGTAAAACAATATAAATTTTGTACCTAAAAAAGTATATATCACACATAATTATACTAAATTTCTGCTCTTAAAAGCTGTTGACTAATCAACCTATGTGTATGAGCATATAATTTTAAACTCAGAGTTTTACACAAATATTCTGTATGTCACTGTCTTGTTAAGTTTCTTTGAGCAGAATAATTTTAACTAAAATTTAACTGAAAAATATTTCTTCATAAATCTGTTATTTACAGCCAATTTTCCAATGAAATTGAAGCAGTGTATCTATTTTTTTCTGATCACCTTTACCCTGATTACCTATTCATGTGTCAATTGTGTAAATGATTAAATATTATGGCTCAATTCACATCATTAACAACATGGTTCCACTGCTTCATGAAAACCCAATAGATAAAAATCCTCACTTTGAGCTAATGCAAATCCTTTACAAAGATTCACCAGTTATATATATCCTAGTGGATTTTAAATATTTCAACTCAGAAAATACAATTTATATAATACTTTACAGAACATAGGCATTTCTTACCTTTATATTCCTGACTTGAAGGTCCAACACTGAGAGGCTATGATGTTTTAAAGAAGTCTGCTCTTCTCTTCCCTAAATTAAGACTTTTCTTTTCCCTAATATCTCTTTAAATTCTTTGCATACCACTCTTTAGGGCTACACTTCCTGTTTTTTTCATTGCCTGATTCCTAGTCATTTTGCCTAGTCATGAGAAAATTGAGGGTGACATGAGAAATATCAGTAGGAAGAGAAGCAACGAGAAGAAGGTAAACATTCTCCTCTGTGGCCCAGTTCATTCGTTTATCAATTTTTCATTACTTCATTCAACAAAACTGATAAAGTGCCTGTATACCAGTGAACGAGACATCCATATGCCTCCTGCCCTCAAGGAGCTTAACATTCTTAAAGTGGACTATATATCCCAGAAACAAACAAATGAAGGAAAGTCAGGGGAAAGAGGTCTATTTTTGACAGGATGCTTGAGGAAATCATTTCCAGAGTTCACAGTCTGGATGACAAGCTTTTTATCAAATGAAGATCTACAAGGTGGAATTTATCAAGAAGAGAGAACATCAGCTGTATAGGCTCTGTGAAGAAACATAATTTGTTATTTTGAAGACCAGAGATGTCAGTGTTGTTTGGGAGTTAGAGAGACAGGGTCATACTGAGAGGTTGGAGGCAGCCAAAGGTCAGGAGCTAAGCCACAAAAGGGATTTGATTTTTTTATTTTAACTGTAATGAGAATTATTGGATAATTTTAAGCACTTTGGATATTTTATGGAGGAAGAATTGTAGAATTGTAGATAGCAAAACTGTTAGCAGGGATATAGATATTACTGGCAATAGACAGAAGTGAGTAGCTTTTTTCTATCTTTAAGAAGGAAAGTTGACAGGACTTGGAGATATATTGGATGTGTGGATAAAAAAAAGATGAATCAATGATGACTTTTAGACTTTTGAATCAAGAATGATGACTTTGAGATTTTTGACACCTTTTTATTGAGTTAGAAAAAATGGAAGTGAAATAACTTAATAAAAGTGAGAATCACTTTTAGATTTTACAATTGGGTTTTCTGGCCCATGCTGTAGGGATAATCTCATCCCTCTATATAGTGATCATGCTATGTAAATTCAACTTCCCAGTGGTGCATTCTCTCTCCTCTTTTGAGATGTGTCTCTTCTTTCTCACTTAGTAAGATGGATTCTAGGTGCAAGGCAAGCCCACTGAAAGTGGGGTTGGGGAATCTCAAGTCTGTGGATATTACAGCTCATCTTACCTGGCTTTTGGGAATTGTGTTGTTGCTCACCTGTAGTCATAGCTTCTGGTTTCAAGGTTCTGATTTTCTGTTTTATGATCCAACCTCAGGCTTATTCTAGTGCCCTAGCTCTCTTAGCATTCCTATCTTAACCTTCAGGTAGCCAGATGCTGTCACTAATTTGCAGTGTGCAGGATTGCAAAGGTGACTTCCACATCCTTCCGTAGCTCCGGATGATCTACTAGAGGGGCTTTTAGATCTTTCAAATATGATGGCATACTGAAGACGGAGATTTGTAAGAGGCTTGTCATTTTTCTCTCCATCCTGAGAAGGAGAAAGCCCTTCTTACTGTCATTCAGAGTTATTCACAGAGACCCTGAGTCAGAGAAGCTGCTCCTAGGATTAGCTGGAGAGTTTAAGATGGCAGAATTAGGGTAGTCAGTACATGGAGAGAATCACCAAGAGAATCACCTCCCTCCTTTGTTATAGAGGGAGCCAGGGACCTCCTTTTAAGACATTGAAATATATCCCCAGCTGTAGGATGACTCCAAAAGAAAAACTTGAACACACCCTGGATCACAGAAAATTCATCAAAACCAGCAAATAGCCAAAAAAGGAAAGCATCAACTAGCCAACAATATTAAGACTCTTATAGGGGAAGAAATCCTTGAGCCAGGGCTGCTGCATAATCTGTCAAGAACAGGCTACTGACATGTATTTTACTGTTGACTGCCTGCCTAAGTCTAGAACGTTACTGAAAATTTTATATATATATTTTACTGAGCAGGCAATAACTCAGCCTCTCCATTCAGAAAGTTCCACTTCAATAAATAAGACACTCGGAAGTCAAAGTAGCCCTGAGAATCATGCTGACTTCACTGTTTTCATAATACAGGGGCAAGGTTCAACTGCAGCTGCCCCGCAGCCTGTTTGGAGTAAGGTGTCCTTGTGAAAAATGAACTTGGAGTCCAGTTGTGGGAATGTGACCACTTAGTCCTGACTCGTTCAGTTAAAGAGCCGTTCCATGACCTTCCAAGTGCCTGAGTGTGTGTGTAACTCATTGGGCAGCCAAGCCTGATAAAGTTGTTGGAATGAGTTGTGAATCTTTCTTTTTAAGTATTAAAATAAATATTTTTAAAAGATGCATAAATTTATTAAAACTTTAGAGTTATTTCACAACTTATTGAGATTAAAAAACAAACTCTTACTATATTAACTCTAACAACTTAGACCTCCCAGGAATTAGATTTGAAAAGATATAGAAAGAACTCCTTATAAAAGGTTTTAATATTACATTTTTTGTTGTTGTTGTTGTTAAACTGGGACTTGGAACACGTTTGGAGACATGGGGTTGAATTCTGGCACTGCCTTTCAATTATCTGTGTGGTTCTCTTAAAATACTGGATAAATGGTGGTATTGTTATAACAATGTTCCTGTTTCAGGGGTTCACATTTCTTTCATACTTCTCAGTTTCCATTATTTTGGTTGTTCCAGTAATTATCAAATTCTTTTAAAAACAACATCTTTGGGTGTTTCTTATTTTCAGTATATCTACAAAATGCAGATTGTCAATTTTATTCATTATAATGGGTGACTTCTCTCTTTGTCATGAATATTTCTCTACAAAAAGAGGGCTAATGTGCAGACATTTTATAACCACTACTATGTGAGTCACATTTGATTTTTTAGATGGTGTACACAGAAATCTGCTTTAACTAATTACATTTTTAAATGATGTTTCTTTTTAAACTTTGTTTTGTATAACAGCTTTTATCAGTTTATCAAGATGGTAAAGTAGCATTTTTCCCTCAGTTGTATTGATAAGTTATGTTTCTCTGTGTCTAAATGATAAACAATCTTTGCATTGCAAGGGCAACCACCATTAAATAAATGAATTCCCATTGAAGCAGTTGCTTTTTTTTTAATACACTTTGGATTGAGGTATAATATTGAAGTAAACTGATACAAAGCTCATTTATTTACCTTATATAGATCTTCCTTAATTTGCAATAAGGTCACATCCTGATAAACACCTAAGTTGAAAGTATCATTAAGTCAAAAGTGTATTTAATATACTTAACCTGCAGAATATCACAGCTTAGCCCAGCCTACTTAAATGTATTTAGAACACCTATATTAGCCTAGAGTTGGGCAAAATCACCTAACACAGACCTCCTCTACAATAAAGTATTGAATACATCATGTAATTTATTGAGTACTTTACTGAAACAGAATGGTCATATGAGTACAGTATCATTATTGGTATATTGGTTGTTGATCCTCATGATTGTATGGTTGACTGGGAGCTGTGGCTTGCTGCCTCTCCCAGCATCACAAGAGAGGACTCTACTACATATGGCTAGCCTAGGAAAAGTTCAAAATTTAAAATTCCAAGTACACTTTCTACTGAATATGTGTTACTCCTCACACCATTGTGAAATGGAGAAATCCTTTATAATAACTATTGTAAGTTGGGAACCATCTGTAGTTGAATTCAACTTAGATTTGTTTAGCAATTTTGCTTCTATATATTTAGTAAAACTTAACAATAGTTTTCTTTTTTGTTGTTGTTTATAAAACTTCCAGGTGAATGCCATATAAGGTATGACTGGAGTGAAAGTAAAATTGAAAATTCTAGCTTATGTACAAATTTTGGCTTTTAAATGTTTCTCATTTTCTTAGTAGTAATTTTGAATCAGTCAGTCTGACAAATATTTATTAAAATCTGTGGGGAGATAAAAATATAGAGAGAATTTAAAAATGATTGTAGGCTGGGGCACCTGGGTGGCTCAGTGGGTTAAAGCCTCTGCCTTCAGCTCAGGTCATGATCCCAGGACCCTGGGATCATGCTCTGCCTAGCAGGGAGCCTGCTTCCCTTCCTCTCTCTCTGTCTGCCTCTCTTCCTACTTGTGATCTCTGTCAAATAAATAAATAAAATCTCTAAAAAAATGATTGTAGGCTAATTGGAGACAAAAATGTGTGTGAAAGAATTCTAAAAATATTTGCTAAGTAGTATATTAGGAAGTCACCTTCTTTAAAAATGTCAGTTGTCAAATAATTTCCCCCATAACATAAAAGTTTAACTTTGGAGGGGCGCCTGGGTGGCTCAGTGGGTTAAGGCCGCTGCCTTCAGCTCGGGTCATGATCCCAGGGTCGTGGGATCGAGCCCCGCATCGGGCTCTCTGCTCAGCAGGGAGCCTGCTTCTCCCCCTCTCTCTCTGCCTGCCTCTCTGCCTGCTTGTGATCTCTGTCAAATAAATAAATAAAATCTTAAAAAAAAAAAAAATTTAACTTTGGAAATAGCCTTGTATATGCTAAAAGTATGCTTAGTTCTGTTGTTTCCAGTTTTCTAAAATATTTTCCCCCTAGCAAAACTACCTGTTTGGGCATACAATATAGATCAATAATCAGAAAGGGAAAGTTGTAAAGATAGATTGATAAATCAGGATAACACGTCAGTGGAAACAGTCCTATAGTCTCCCCTTATCTGTGGTTTTGGTTTCTGCAATATCACCTATCCACGTCAGCCACAGCCCTGAAGTAGTTGATCCTCCTGACAAATTATCAGGTCAATAAGAGCCTAATGCTGCCTCACCATGCCTGCATCATTCACCTCACCTCATTTCCTCACATAGGCATTTTATCATCTTGCATCATCACAAGAACAAGGCTGAGTAGAGTATAATAAGATGTTTTAAGAGAGAGGGGCCACATTTATGTAATTTTATTATGGTATCTTATAATCACTCTGTTTAATTATTAGTTACTGTTGTTAATCTCTTACTGTGCCTAACTTATAAATTAAAATTCATCATAGGTATGTATGTATAGAAAGAAACATAATATACATAGGGTTCAGAGCTACCTGTGTTTTCAGGCAGAAATCCACTGAGGGTCTTGGAATGTATCCTCTATGGATTAAGGACAATGAATATGAAGCCTTGGAGGCATGGGAGTGGACTGTGCCAGGATGTTGATAAGTAGCATTGTAGAGATGGAATATCGGGGTCACATTTGGCTGGGAGAGATACAAACACATGTAGAGAAAGTGGTTCAATACAAGGATGCCCTTGAATTGTTTAACTTGAGGTTTCTAGGGGGATATTAAAAACTCCCATGTCAGTTCTATCATGTTAGCCATTTTTCTGAATGACCTAGGTGAAGGTGGTGTCAAGTCACAAACAGCCTCCTTGTGGGCCACCTGTGCTTTTGCTGGACCTGTGAACTGTTAATATATTTTGAATAGAATTCTGTCAGCATTTTACAATGAATAGATCTCTAGTAAAACTTCAGGTCCCTTTGTTTCTTACAGAAATCGGGAAGTTTGCCATATTCCCTTTGATAAAAATCAGCTGGAGTTAAATAGAAGCTGTCTTTAGATGCGGTGTTTGCTTGACAATTTACCACAATTCCCACCACACCCTGTTTCAAATCCAGTCTTCTTAGTCATTTATTTTGCTTGGGTGGATCTTCAATTTTTACACCCTCAGTTTGGGGGTCTTTAAATCACAGTTGTGATATGTACACAACTGGGAGAGATTATTTCCTTGCATTACAGACTTAGGGAACAAAACATCTTGGAGAGCTAGGCAAAAAGGCCCAAGAGGGATAGTGTAGTAGTTAATATTTTGGGACAAATGTGTTTGGTTCCTTACCTATATTTCCTTATTTATTTCTCATGAAAATATCATAAAGAGAATAGTATTCCCATTTTGTAGGTGCAGAAACTGAGTTCTGAGATTAAGGAGTTATTTAAGTTTACAGAACTAGAAGATGACAGTAAGAATTCATACCTAGATCTGTCTTAGTTCTAAATCATACATTTCTCAAATCACTAGGAATAAGTGTCATGACTGGCATCTGTTCTAAATACTCAGCAGTATACCTACAGAATTAGGGAAGTCTTAGTTTGATAAAAGTATTTGTGAGAAACACTTACGGGTTTATAATAAATTAAGCTTATTGCATCAACTCATATGGGCTATTTCTATGAAAAAAATCACTGGTTTGTTATTGGCCTGCATTAATTAATAGACTATATTCATTGTGAGGGAATAAGTACACTGTTTCATGGGCAAACCACTTGGATTGCTGGTCTCTATCTATAGTATGTAGACAAAATAGTGCTTGTTCAGGGAGGAGGGATGCAGATGGTGGAAATACTCAGGATCAAGGCATGTGAGAAACTGCTGGGAGAACGGGAAGAGGTTTCAGTCAAGACTTGTAGTTTCAAATGCCCAGACCCAACTTAAATAGGCTTAAGCAAAAATGGGAATTTATTGACACATGGCTGAAAATCCGGGAGAGATGTAGGAGCTCAAATAATCTCATTAGATGTAGTTAGCAGTAAGAAGCTTGTGGGGATAACAGCAAGGCAACCCTATATCTTGAGTATAATGGTTCAGGAGGAAAGCAGGAGATGATGAAGCTAGAGAGGTGGGCAGCCCAGACATATGGATTTTTGAGGCTTGAATAAGGGTATACATATATCTCTATCTGCCATCTATCAGGAGAATATGAATCTCAATATTGTATGGTATTTTAAATTTTTATTTTAGCCACGTACCCAAAGATCACTAGAGATCTTTGCCAGAGAAAATACTCCAAGGACTTTCTACTCTTTTTTTTTAATAAAATTCAAACTTCTTATTCTGGCCTGAGGGATAGCCTCTCTCAGGGAATGAAATCTTTCTCCTTCAGCCAAAGCACAATCCCTCCTCCTGTCTTCTGGTCCTTAATTCCTTGTGTCTGCTCCAAGATCATGGTTTTTAAATGGTTCCCTATCTTCAACCTCATTCTCTTTTTCCTTTAATCTTGTAAGTGTGTCTTTTCTGAAAAGGCAAACAAACAAGACCAAACCAAACCAAAGCAACCAGCTAACCAAATGATAGTAAGAATAATAACAACAACAAATAAATACCCTGCTTTCACTCAGACTCTTTCTGAAACACTATAAGAGCTTTAGGATCATAGAATATGCACTTATTTTGTCTTAATTAGTTTGGGGTTGTTTAATACATAATCGTGAGTCTATATGAACTCAGCAACGCAGGTAATTGTTACTAGACTAAAGTGCAACATAATCAAGCAGTTTCCTTATACTGGGAAAATTCGTGAAAATCACCTGTCCATAGAGGAAGAGAATATTTGACGGAGTCATGTATGTGGATGTTTAAATTATTATTGGAAGTGTTATTTACTGAGTGAAATGATTAATCTAGAATATTTATATAACAGTGGATTATAGCTTTGAAAACATAGGAATGGACAAGGATGGATGTGTCAATTAGATTAGATTATCCACATGGAACAAAGTACCAAATGATGAAAGTTAGAATTAAGACTATGACCTTTCAGGGATGCCTGGGTGGCTCAGTTGGTTAAGCAGCTGCTTTCGACTCAGGTCATGATCCCAGCATCCTGGGATCGAGTCCCACATCAGGCTCCTTGCTCCGCAGAGAGCCTGCTTCTCCCTCTGCCTCTGCCTACCTCTCTGTCTGCCTGTGCTTGTGCTCTCTCTCTCTCTAACAAATAAATATATAAAAATCTTTAAAAAAAAAAATACTATGACCTTTCAAAGGATCTCAGACCTTGTGTGGAAAACCATTCATGTCCATGCTTAGGGAAGTGGAATTTGTCTGAGTCTTCCCAGGCGGTTTCGGTACTAAGCATTCCTCCACTGGTGGTTCTTGCTTACCACAATCTTGATGTGGTAAAAGATGAGCAAAGAAAGTGCTAAACCAGACCAAAAGAATTGCTCTTATACTCTAGAATTTCCTTTATGCCCTAAAGTCAAAATGTGCTCTGTTTTTTGAAAAAAAAAAAAATCATAATGAGGAAATAACTTCCTTTTAAGGATTACATTAATCCCATCCCAAGACATTTTCTTGGTGTTACCAATGAGATAGACAGAAAACCGCATCTTATATTTATTCAGCATGGTTTCAAGGTCATTCATATTATTTTGCTGTCTCAAATTCAAGAAAGCTTTTAAAATGTTCTAATAAGTTTCTAGAATTAAATCAATAAAATGAAGGCACTGAGTATTCCCCTCAAGTTTTTCTCAGTTTGAAAATTTACACTGACTAGGAGGTTTGCCTGCTGTTGAAAGTTATCTATTTTAGAGATTAAGTATTGTTGACATTTATATTCCTTCCTTTTCTGCACAGTTAATACTTTTAGATATGTAAGACTTAAACCTGTTTTGTCAGGGAGGCCTCTATTCTTTCTCTCCGCACCCCTCTTCTACTCACAAACCTTACAAACTAACTTTCTATTCAACAGTTTCCTGCATCTTTGGGAGTTATGCTTTATTCTCCTTTTCTAAATGTTACCAATAGTCAAATTTTACAGATTTAATTTTTTTCACTGATTTAATTTTTTTGTCAAATGTTGATTGCATACATATCATTTCTAAATTCAGAGGGGCTGGGGAAGTATCTATCCTTTGTTTGGAGCACTAATTGGAACAACAATGCCTTTCTAATTCTAATATATATTGTTTTCCATTTAATTCATTACAATAAAATATAGAAAAGGAAATGTGTACATTATGCAAAAAAGAAGAAAGGACCACATATGACCAATATATATATGAAAAGATATTCTATCTCACAAATGGTTAGGGATGTACAGATTAAATAGTTTTGTTTTTTTTTTTTGGTCAAGCTTGTAGTAAGTAAAAAGATTAATATCCAGACGTAATAAGAGTTTGCCAAAAGGTGTGCTCTCACACGTTGTAGTTGTGGCTCTAAATTATAATCATTTCTAATTTGGGGCAGAAATAATTTTGGAACAGTAATCATTAAAAAAAAATTAAACCATTTGAATCAATGATTACACTACTGGGAATTTAACCTACAGAAATTCAAGTGCCATTATGAAAAAGCATTTGTGTAAGAATGACTGCTGCATCATGATTAGAGAAAGAGAGAGAGAAAGCAACATAAGTGTTAGTTTTATAGAAGAATGGCTGAATAACTATGATACATCCAAATTAGGGAAATACAAAAAATAATGATATAGATCATTGTTATTATTAATCACATAAATCATAATAAGCCAAAAACAAGATTTAGAAGAACACATACTTTTATAAGTGGAAATAAAACACTCTAATGGAACACCTAATATTCCTGTTACAATATTTTCAGACTAATAAGAACAAAACAGAGGCCGTTAAAATAAGCCAGTTAAAACCAAAAGGTGATGGCAGTGTCCAGCCAGGGTTTCTCATGCACGGGATGGAGTGAACCATCTGAGCTGCAGGACTGCTCAGAGATTCCTCTTCGGAGGGCAGAGTTCTCAGGCATCAGCCCAGAGGTTCATGGGTCTTTCCTCCAATCTGGCAACTGCATTAGAGCAAGGAGGATGGTGTCAGTTCCTTGGAGACAGAGCACTTTCCTCACATTTTACTTCCGTGTTCTCAGTTATAGAGCAAACTGTCTCTTTATCTGTGTTCTGAATTTGGATCAGAAATTAAAATTTCAATTGAGTTTACTTATGCTCAGATATTTTTTTACCTTTGTCATTAAAATATCAGCAACAATCCTAAATTCCAAATGAAAAACCAGCCTGAAACAGCAAGACATATCAGTATCTGAAAAATGTTGTTAGTACTATTTTGTCTCAGGGTAACCCAGGACAGATGTAGAAACTATGTCGGTATATGCTGAGGTGGATTATTGGTTTTGTTATTGAGATAATTCATAAAGACTATCTTTTTACTGAAATATCTGGATATATGAGACAAAATTTACTCTGACCTACCTTTCCTAGGTAATTGCCTCCACTCTACATTATTTATGGAATATAATCAGGGTTTTTCTTATTGTAGGCATAGTCATCTGCCGTATTTTGTTGTGAAGATCAGGGCAAGAAGGTAACGATGCAAGGCAGAGGATAGCATTGAAAAATATGCTTGAAAAGGAATTTTAAAAATAGATAAAGTGCAATTAGGTTACTTTAGCTAATTCCATAGCTTTGGAGATCTGAATTGGATTAACCATACTGCAGTGTCTAATGACCTGTGACCAATGACAGGAGTATGGAATTGGGTAGAGTTTCTGTGGCAAGGCATTTCTCCAAGACTAACAGCCACAGCATTAAGTTCTAAGAGCCCCCTCCTGGGTCTCAGTGAAGTCCCGACTGTCTCTGAGAGAGACTGTCTGATGGAACTGTTTCAAATTGCTGAACAGCCTTGCTAATCCTGCCCGTCTCCAATCACATACTCTGAATCCATATCTTTCTCACTATGGTAAGCTTTCCAGCTACTTTTCAGATAACCATACTTAATATTTGGAGTGGGTTGACACTTTTGTAATAGTAAAACCACGCCTGAAATGTCTGTCTTTGTGGGTACCCTTCATTATTTTAATGGCAAAGAGAGAGCATTTTTACTCAGAGGAAATATCCATTTAATTCTTGGGTGCTTTGTGATACTTTAGAGGAAAAATGAGATGTATACTTTTTCTGTGATGTTGATCATATTCCCTTACTTATATTCTTCCATAATTAATTTTCTTGCTCTTTTCTTGCTCTTTAAATTTTCTTGCTCTTTAAAATATAAATTTTTTTTAAAAGATTATTTATTTGAGAGAGAGAGGTGGGGGGAGGGTCAGAGGGAGAGAGAGAATCCTCAAGAAGACTCCCCACTGAGCATAGAGCCTCATGCAGGACTCCATCCCAGGACCCTGAGATAATGACCTGAATCAAAATAAAGAGCCAAATGCTAACTGACTGAGCCACCCAGCACCCTTAAACTTCTTTTTAAATGCAGTTTTCAGCACCCCTCTATATACATGTTCATTCTTTAATTTAGATTCTAATCTATACTTAATTCAAAATGATAGAAACTGTACAAGCATGAAATAAGATAATTGTAGTATGATATTACTTAGCAACATTTTGTTCTTTAGACTTTCTTTTCCCTCTTGTGATTTCAGTACTTACTTGGAGAGTTTTTAATCAACATTTATTTGTGTTTTCTTTTGTGGAGTGACATTTTAAGTACTTCTAAGATTTTAATTTGATGAAAGACATGAGCTCTACCTTTTTCTTTTTTGTTTGTTATACATACATTCTTTTTAGTATGTTTCCAGTTAGTACATAATTTATTATTATAAATTAATAATTAAAGATTAATTAATATAATTAATAAATGAAGGATAACCCATAGGCTCGCTATTTTAGATGATACTACCATTCAAATATTTGCTATTTTTTTCAATTGGTCTAAGGTAAATATTACTTTTGTACAATATATATGAAAAGTGGATTTGACAAATAAAGAATATAAATAAGATGTTGTCAACACTGAAAAAGAACAAATATTTGAACAACTAAAACATGGGTATGAAAAGGAGTAATGTAATTATTTGGACTACATAGTATTCCTAGAGATCTATTGAAATCAATTCAAGCAAATTCATGTATGAATATCTTATTAACACTTGATTAAATTACAGAATATACTTGAAAACACAAGAAATTTATTTATTGAATTATTCTGAATTTCACTCTTCAGCCTTTCAGAATAAGTGGCATTTTTATCCTGTTAGTCTGGATTAATATATTTCTGTGCATTAATGTAGCTTATTTTTAATGTGCTTGTGCTCAAATGTATATGTAATGTTTAATAGTCAATTATACAGATAATTTCTTTTTTTTCTCCCAGGGATAGATCATCATTTAAAGCTATTAATGTGACTGAAACATCATTAGAGTTCTCAGATTTGGACTATGATAATGAATATAGTGCTTATGTAACAGCTAGCACCAGGTTTGGTGATGGGAAAATGAGAAGCAGTATCATTAACTTTCGAACACCTGAGGGAGGTGAGTTTTTTTGGATGAAGGCCAAATAAAAGAATATCCTACTTAGAAGAAATAAGCAGTAAATATCAAAATGGATTATTAAACCTAACATCTGTCATCATTTTGGAGGCAAAATTGCTTTTTGGTCATTTCCCAGCTCTGTGATGTTGGGAAAGTTAATCTTTCTGTGCCTCAGTTTCCTATCCATATTAATGGAAACAATGTATACCTAATTTACAGGCTCCTTATGAGGCTTAAATGAGTTTATATTTGCAAATGCACTCAGTACAGAACTTGACAGTAAGCATATTTGTTAAATGAAACAAACTAAAATGCATGAAGTCAGCTCTCTACCTTTGTTCTCTGTTATTTGGTTTCAAGATTCTAAGTTAAATTAGAATTTCATATTATGTGCTTTATATTGGAGACTTGTTATAATGTTGTTTTCAAATACAGGGCAATAGGCATGTTTTAGAGCTGAGTTAGTGTTTTATGTGTAAAAAAAATCTAATAGTCTTCTGCTTGAGTATTGCTATGATATAGTGTGAGAGGGATGACCCAACCAGCCTATGGATTTCAATTTCATTTCTGACTTCTAATTAGGTATTATTCCTAATTAAAAATTTTTAATGAAAAACAATGGTCATTACTTATCAAAGACCAATTTAGAACATTTCAAACATCATTTGGAGCCACAAGTACAGTCTTCTGTTCAAATTTTTTTTATAGCACCAAGTGACCCTCCCAAAGAAGTTCATTATGTAAATCTCAGTTCTTCATCAATAATGCTCTTTTGGATGCCTCCTTCAAAGCCTAATGGGATTATACAGTATTATTCAGTTTATTACAGAAATACTACAGGTACTTTTGTGCAGGTAAGACCTGAGTTTTCTCCTAGTTCTTTATTTATATCCTTCAGTTTTGTTGATGATGATATAGACTTGGAATGGTAGAAAAATCATTTTTCTTACACTGATAATTATGCATAGACATTTTATAAAACTCCCATTGATGTTAAGAAAATGTGGCGGAGAAATGTCAGATACATTTTAATCTAGCTATGCATGCTCACACATTTCAAATGTATTGCTAACAATGAAGTGACCACCTATTTAAAATTCTGTGTATAAATACAGCCCTTAATTCTATTTCTCCAAGAAGTGTTTTCTAAAAAGTTGATGGTTTAATTTACCCTCAGTTATTTCTCAGCTAAATTTTTCCCCTTTATTTGTATACAAGTTTGGATGTGTTTGGGTATTTTTCCTCAATTTTAAAAATTTTCAACTGCTAGCAGGAGGGGTTGTTGTTATTATTATTTAGTATTAGATGTAATAAAACTACTAGTAATGTGGTTATTTAACTTGAAGTATGCAGGGTTTTAGGATCGCATAGTTTTCTGATGTGAATGATGGTTATGAAAATAGCTAAAATGCACTTCATTTAGAGAAATGTTTTCACTTTACTCAATAGAAATCCTCTATTTATCCAAACTAAATATTTTGTAGACCTCTAATATATGAAAAGGATGAAACTGGAATGGTTGTGATTGAATCAGAAATAGAGAGAGTTGGAATATAATTTGGAAAAAAAGTAATTTCAAAGAAATACTACAATTTACAATCTCAGGAAATAAAGCAGGCTTTATTGTATTATTTGCTTTAGTTTAGGCTGATCAATAGAATCAGACCAGAATTTTACCAGCTGTCTCAGGACTAACCTAGCAGTGAATAGGAGAAATCCAAGGTTGGTTTGGTTTTTATATTCTGCTCAAGACCCTCTAAGGGTAGGGGTTGAATAAGTGTGACTACTTAAAACTTTATGCCAAAAGGAAAACTACTTTGTACAAGACATGAAGATATATATATATATATATATATATATATATATATTTAAACCTATATATATATAAATATTTATATATATATATTTATATATAAATATATATATATAGATGTAGACTTCTTAGACAAATGCCTTAAGAGCAGCAGAAGAAAGGAGCATCCTTTTTTCCCCTTCTATGTGTATTAAGCAGTTTTTGCTATTCCTTTTTGTTCTACTCTATTTGGAGAAAAGAAATGGGATTAGTGTTGTATGATTTATTATTTTTTATACAATGTTTTTTACAAATTTATCAATGTGTCATTATGTCATAGAGACCATTCAAAATGCATATTTTTCTTCTTTCATCCACTCAACAAAAATATTGCAAAGTGATGTCAGTAGTTCTAAACATTAGCAAAGGTTTTGCCTCTGCACAATTTACTTTATGACCTATATATAAAATTCTATCTTGGCTCTCTTTGTCCACATCTAAATAATGAAGTGTAAACATCTAACTATGGTTTCAACATGATCTTACGAACCTATTTATTCAAACCTGGGTATATGATACCATCCCGTTTACAATTCATCTATCTTAGAAAATGTAATCTTTTATTAAATAATCTTAAGAATGCTTTTAAGTGTGACAGCTGCAAGAGGGCACAGGCTAATGATGTGAAAACATTTCTCACATTGTTTAAAGTTCATCTGTGCTTTAATTTGTGCCTCCAGTTAGTATTAAATACAGCATCTTCACTTCCTAATTTTCTATTTTGTATTGGCAGAATAGAAGAAATTCTCAAAATAAAAATCATACAGCAGAATAAGTGTAATGCTTTTGTCTTCCTCCTTCTCTTTCCCACAGAACTTTGTAGAATACTTCATGGAGGGCCCATCATATTCTGCTTTTCATTCCTGGTATCTGTTTACTTGTCTCGGCTCCTATGCCATAGCAAATAACTTGAAGAAAGGGGTCATGTGACACTTATCTTTCCAGCCTCCAAAGTCCCCTGGGATTATATCATACATAGGTTTAATGCTCAGTAAACATTTTTAGTTGAAAGAACACAAAATTATTATAATAGATCAACCTTATTTTGGGCACTTAGTTATGGAGCAGTTTGTGGTGAAGTGATTTTTCCTTCTTCTTACCTTGGGGAATTTAATCTCTTGTGTTTTAATCTCATGTGTTTTTCCCTCAGTTGCAGCCCATTGTGTTTAGTAGAATGTATTAACTCTTCCACATTTTTCACTTTGACCCACTTTGTCATATCTCCTCCTGTGCCTGACATAGTGTCCTGTTTTACTAACAGAATGTTAAATAAATACCATACTGGTAGATTAATCTAATTTGGATGCTTTCACTATATAACTTTTGGCTGCATTTATATATACAAAGTAGCAAGTCTTAATTCAGTAATTTAAACTGAAATACAGTTTTTTCCTAAAAACCCAATAAAATGACTGAAATAATCATCTGGATAACTGATCTAATTCCAAATTTATTATATGTTTATGCATGTTATATTCATCAGGAATGAGTTCTGGGTGATTCAAAATAATTCATGTCTGAATAACCAATAGGTAAGTTATTCTGATAGGTAATCAGAATAAATTCCATAACAAAGAAAAATTAAAAATTATACCCAAAAGCTATGTTAATATATTTTTTCATTACATAATCATGACTTATTTATTTTATAACTGGAGTCTGTACCTTTTGATCAGTTTCACTCATTTTGCCCACCTCCTCCCACTCTGGACCTCTGGCAACCACCAATCTGTTCTCTGTATCTGTGAGTGCAGGGTTTTGGTTTTTTGTTTGTTTTAGTTTCCTCATATGAATAGGATCATATGGTATTTGTCTTTCTCTGTCGGACATATTTCATTGAGCAGAATGCCTTCAAGGTTCATCCTGGCTGTTGCAAATGGCAAGATTTCCTTCTTTTTAAATGACTCATTACATTAATATTTTAAAGAGATACTTCATGTAAGCCAGTTATTCCATGTGTAAAATAGATATGTTGAAAGATAGTAAAGTTTACAGATCATATTTTATGTGACATTGTTATGTTTTTTTAACTTACCTGTTTCTGGATAAGCAACCACAAAATTGAGGTAGATCTTTTATTACACTCATTCCTCCCTCCACCAAATATTGGCAAAAGAACCACAAAACTTTGCTGAATTTAATTTTTTGATACATTATAGAACCATCCTAACTATAAACTTCAGTCAAATTGACTACCCTAAGTTTTTCATTTTATTTACTTATTTATTTGAGAGAGAGAGAGAGAGAGAGAGAGAGAATGCACACATCTGTGCATGAGAGCAGGAGAGGGGCTGTGGAAGAGGGAGGGAGAGATACTCTCAAAGGGACTCCTGGCTTAGGGCAGAGCCTGACATGGGGTCTTATCCCAGGACCCTGAGAACATGATCCCAGCCAAAATCAAGAGTCAATGCGTAGGGAACCTGGGTGGCTCAGTCAGTTAAAGATCTGCCTTCAGCTCATGATCCCAGGGTCCTGGGATTGAGCTCCACCTCAGGCTCCCTGCTATGTGGGGAGTCTGCCTCTCCTTCCCCCTCTGTCTCTGTCTCACCCTCTCTGTATCAAATAAACAAATAAAATCTTAAAAAAAAAACAAGAGTAAGATGCTTAACCAACTGAGCCACCCAGATTACCCTGTTTTTTCATTTAAATGAACTATTTATCATTTAGTGTGCTTTTAATTATGTACCAAATATTGTTTTATATGCTTCCCTATCATCTAATCCTCAAAATCTCTCTGTGAGGTAGAAATAATTATTCCTATTTTATAGTTGAGGAAGGAGAAGTTATGAGTTGAGATGATTTATTGAGGGCTACTCTGCTAGAATTGAATTAAGTCTATAGGATGTTCAAAGCTTTGTCTGGATTGCAATGACTGAGCTTTCTTTGTGTAGATGCACATTATTATTAAGACTTATTCATACTAATTACCTACATAATTTTTAAGTCTATTTTCCTTTATTTTAGAATTGGTTTTCTTTAACTATGTGTTTTGTGTTTAAAATATGTTCAGAAAGGAGATGATTGCATAAATAAGTTCCCTAATTTCCCTAATCATCAAAAAATGCCTTAGGACAAATATAACTAGGAGTCAGGCAAAAGAATTTTAAAATTGCTCTCACTCTGCATAGAAGAAAGAAAATCCATCTGACTTCCTATCTCTGTGCTTGATTATAGAAAAAGCCCCATTAAGGATGAATAATAACAATTTGAGAGAAAGAGGTGAATACTTTCATAATTTCTTCATCATTAACAAGAAGAAAAAAATAAAAGTTTTTATAGGATACTTAAACTTGTTCAAAAATATATGGTCAGTATTTTGAAAAATATTTGAATGTTTTATAAGGAAAACGGAACACTGATCAGTACAGTTGTAACATTTTCAGTTGGCCAGTGAATATTCACCATAAGCTGGAAGTTTCTACTCTTAGCTATTCTGTATGTTGATTTTAGGATAAAAACTACTTACCATCCATTAATCTTTTAGTACAACATATTTCCAGTTTAATTATTGCACTAAAATTTTCTATGTTGATTTTTCTCAAAAATTGACATATTAAAATGAGCCAACCAATTCATGGATAATAATTATTTTGAAATGTTCATGTATACTAAAATTATATCCTGAACAATTAAAATATGTTTATTTTTCAGAATTTTACAATCCATGAAGTAACCAATGACTTTGACAATATGACCATATCCGCAATAATAGATAAACTCGCAGTATTCAGCTACTATACATTTTGGGTCACAGCAAGTACTTCAGTTGGAAATGGGAATAAAAGCAGTGACATAGTTCACGTATACACAGATCAAGACAGTATGTAAACCAAAAGCATTTATTAACCTTTAATAAGATTAATTTAAAACTTTATTTCAGACCTTTTTTTTCTGTTGTATGCATTGCTAGTAAAATCTGTAATTTATTTAGGCACATTTAATTAGTTATTATAGAAGTTTGAAATGCATTTAATGCAGCTATAAAACAATTAGAATAACAGCTTTCTCTGTTCATGAAAACTGCTACCATTCATGAAGACTCTGTCACTTTTATTTCTTCAGAGGATGTCACAGCCGTCAGTTATAAGCATGAAAAATGTTGTTGCATCCATGGATGGATTTTCCAATACTTAATATACTTGTCCCTTTGCTTTTAGGAGCTACATTTTTTTTTTTTTAATCTAGCAACTTCCATTTCAGCTTTTGAATCCACATAGGACTCTATTCAGCATCTTTGTTTTTCCTGTGATTTTGACTCTGATACCTGGAATGTCTTTACTTTTTTTTTAACCCCAGAAGTTTCTTGTATGGAGCCATAGCAGTATCCTGTTTGTGCTGAGCATTCAGAAAACTATAATGATTGAAGCACTTGATATTTTTCAGGTTTCAGCTTCAAGAATACAATGACACATAAATCGTTGCCTATTTCTTCTTGTTTCTGGTGTCCACGTATTTCTTAAAGACTAGTCTCTTATTGAGAAATGGTATTGACCTAAAATTCTGCTGAGAGTAAGATTCTGTGTTTATTGTCTTAAGATTGCAAACCGACAATCACGATAAGTAGGAGTGAATGCTTTCCTTGTTAGAGCAATCTTTTAAATAGTTTACACAGTGAGCGACAGAAGAAGATATGAAAAAGTATGTGAAAATATGTGCTTGCAGAGTCTTTAGCAAAGTGTTTTAGTGCAGCATGTGGTCAATATCATTTCAGACATTCTTTAAATGCAGATCTCTCCCCATATTTTCACCAATCCATAAATTTTATCAGTGACCATTATAGCACCGTGAATCATAAACACTTACTGTGCACTGTTGCAGATGAGAGTTCCTAGATGTGATACATGTATGATAAAAATAATCTTTAGAAGAAAGAAAATAAAAAATTGTTTAGATAATTTAGATAATACAAAATTACCATATATTTAAATATCGGAGTATATATACACAGTCATACATGCATAATACATGGATAATCTCCATGTTGTAGGAAGAAAAGACAAGAGAGTACTATATAAAGCAATTCTTACCCATATTAAAGATGACAGGGTTTATATTTTGAATCATTTTTAATATAATTATTTTGTAAGATATGTTATAGTAGGTGGTATTTACTACATCTGCATTTAAACGATGTAAGATCTGATGGTATAAAAAATGCCATTGCAACAATTACCCTCAGTTTGTGAATTTACTTAAATTTTATTTAGGGTGACTGATAATTCTTATATTTTGCACGTTACCTACCATAGTACCTGAAGGGTTTGTTGGAAACCTAACTTACGAGTCCATTTCGTCAACTGCAATAAATGTAAGCTGGAGCCCGCCGTCTCAACCAAATGGTCTAGTCTTCTACTATGTTTCTCTGAGCTTACAGCAGACTCCTCGCCACGTGAGACCACTTCTCGTTACCTATGAAAGAAGCATGTATTTTGATAATCTGGAAAAATATACTGATTATATATTAAAAATCACCCCATCAACAGAAAAGGGATTTTCTGATACCTATACTGCCCAGCTACACATCAAAACTGAAGATGATGGTAGGCTGGACCTTTTATTGCCTATAAGCTGATTTCTTATTTATATGGCTTTCTGATAGGAAACATCATTCTTATATAGAATCTGCTTGTTCTCAAATAATGTCTTTCCATAAACATAACAAACTCTATTTTAAAATTAAAATAATTATCTGCTAATAAAATTAAGTCCAATTATTATTAAGCCTCTTCTTTTTAATGCTAATTCACTTTTGTTTCATTTAATATTCTTTTTTTCTTTTATAGTCCCAGAAACTTCACCAATAATCAACACTTTTAAAAACCTTTCCTCTACCTCAGTTCTCTTATCATGGGATCCCCCAGTAAAGCCAAATGGTGCAATAATAAGTTATGATTTAATTTTACAAGGACCAAATGAAAATTATTCTTTTATTACTTCTGATAACTATCTAATATTGGAAGAGCTTTCACCATTTACATTATATAGTTTTTTTGCTGCTGCAAGAACTATAAAAGGACTTGGTCCTTCCAGTACTCTTTTCTTTTACACAGATGAGTCAGGTAAGCCGGAATCCATACCTATACAAATGATTTCACTGTTGCAGCCTTGCTCTCTCTTTAAGGAAAGGCATGGAATTTGAAAGGATATTCAGTTACCTATTTGTAACAGGCTTACAACTATTCATCTACTTTGCTGAACATTTTTTTTTTTTCCTAGTTCAAGCTTCAGAATGAAGTGTTTGTTTAAAACTACTTTGGAACTACAGAGTTCCAAGTGTAAAAATGTAATTACTGCTGCTATTTATTTCTGAAATTGAAATATCATCATTTTAGAAATCCTAACTAGTGTCTTCAGGAAGCTAGAGTCACAATGGTATTTTTATGCTAAAAATGTTATGAATATAAGTTTTATAATGTGTTTTCCTGCAGTGCCTTTAGCACCTCCTCAAAATTTGACTTTAATCAACTACACTTCAGACTTTGTATGGCTGAAATGGAACCCAAGTCCTGTTCCAGGCGGTATTGTTAAAATATATAGTTTAAAAATTTATGAACATGAAACTGATACTATATTTTATAAGGTAGGTTGATTATAACAGTATATGTTAATTTCAAAAATTCAAAAATTGAATTAAAATCTTTTGACAGGCAAGGGAAAACAGACTGCTTTAAATTAAACAAGGATCATCTTTTTAAATAATTTTTTCCCTGCAATTTAGGGGTGTTTGTGGAAAACATGAGAAAACATTTGTCAGATATGGAAGCTGAATACTTTGTAGAGCAATTTACTTAGCACTTAAACTTCTAGATATTAAAGAGTTAAGAAATAATTGTGTTGTTTTGTTAATGCTGGAAAGTACATAGTAAATTTTTTCAGACTATTTAAAACCTGTTGTTATTTTAAATGCAATATATTTCTATTTATTGTTAAGATAGATACCCAGTGATGTTTTTAACCTTTCAGAAAAGTATTTATACTGGACATCTGGTAATCTTCCCTGATAGAATATAATCCCACACTAATTGGTCTTTTAAGATATACCATTATTCTTTTCCTTTCAAAACTAATTCATTTGTAACACTAAATACCCTTTCCCTCCTCCATTTTTAGGTTCCAGAATCAAGGAAAAATACCCAAAGAACTGATATTATAAAGGATCTCATATGTACTAGCATTTAATTGCCAAAATATGGTATATGACTGGCTTTTATTTTTAAAAGAGTTCTTATTTTTTATTTTTTCCAAAGGCAAATGAAGTATGGGGATGCTTAGTTACAGCAAGAAGCGTGAAAAAACTCATAGTAAACATTGTCCCCAATATTATATGCATTATAAATTATTATTGATGGTAAATCATTTTTATGGCATATGTAGCTTACTAGTAAAAAGCAAAAGGAGTGGTTAAGGTGATGTCTTAAAGAACAATGACTTTCTTTCTGGAAATCAAGATACTAATTTAAAATCTGACTGGCTGAGTAGAATTTGAATTACAATATTCCATAAATGTGGACTCTTTCCCAAAAGCGTGAAATTCTATTAATGATGCTAAGTCTCTAGCCCTCTAATATCTATGCCTGGTCTAATCTTAATATGTTCCTATTTTTTATTTGTTTTATCTGTAATGGTCACTGGGAAACATATATTAAAAGGGAAAAATCAATTGTTTTCTTACTGCAATCACATTTGGGACTGAATGTGCTATATTATAGCAGTTGCTTAATCTCTCTGACTCAGTTTCTTCAAGTGCAAAATGGGGATTATAAGGATGCATACATTTAAAAATGAGGATTATAAAGGGAGACTCTATATCAAGCATTTAGAATAATCTTTAGCACATGACAAATGTATTAGCTGTTGTTGTTATCATACATATTTTTAAAAAAGATTTTAAAAACCCATCCAGCATTGTCATAGCACTAAGCATGAAAGACAGTATACCTCTACAAATATGAGAAGAAGTTATAGTCTAAGATTTTTAAACCTCTTCATTTTTTCAGTAGAAATGCTACCATTAAAATTTCGTTAGTAGCCAACATATTACCTTTATACTGTAAGTATTAAATGTGCTACTTTTAATTGAGGGAATAGTTTTTCTTTAAAATTTACTACTTTTATTTAAGCCTATTTACATCCATTTCTCTCTTCTGTTGATTTTCATAGTCTTCTTTTTTTATATATTTATTTTAGAGAGAGAGCATGCGTGTGAGAATGGGGGAGAGACAGAGAGAGGGAAAGAAGCAGACTCCCTGCTGAGGTTGGAGCCTGAGGCAAGGCTGAATCTTAGGACACTGAGATAATAATCTGAGCAAAAATCAAGAGTCAGGCACTTTATCAACTGAGCCAGGCAGGCTCTCCTTCATGGTCTTATTTTAAGTTCCTTCACATGTACTTCATGCCGCCTTTCCAGGCGTTTTACCCTATTTCCCTTTTTATGTTTTCCTCTACCTCTTTCCTATCAGTTTCTCTTTCTTTCCTTTTTTATCTTCAAATTATATGTGGGTTTGTGGAGGCAGAATAATTCCCAAAACCTTCCCCAAATATTCCCGCCATTGCAGTCAATCCGGTGTGGTCTACGTGGAGACCAATTAGAACCAGGTCTGTTGATAACTTGGGTCATTCACACGTATGAAAAGAAATTGTTCAGTAAAAAGTTCTGTTACAATGTTTGGAAATATTCCTCCCTCAAGTCTCCTTCTTACAATTTACTCTTATGTAAATCTGGTAACTATCCAGTAAGCTGCTCACATTTTTTATTATAGCCTCAGATTTTGTCATTTTTCTGAGTACAAGCCCTTCCTAATCCAAGTCAAAATTTATTTACCTAAGCTGTGTTCAATTTCTCCTCAGTAAATTGTTGATAGATTTCTTTGTTTAATATAAAAATTCCTTGATACAGGAACCAAGTATTTCTTATATTTGTATCTTTATAATCTCCTGGTTCTCTGACAGTATGTTTTATAAATAGTAAGTGTGAAAGAATGAGAAGAAATAGTATAATACAATGAGTTTCTAAAATATGTGAATGACTTGGAATATTAATTTAAAATATGATTTATTTGGGGGCACCTGGGTGGCTCAGTGGGTTAAGTCTCTGCCTTCAGCTCGGATCATGATCCCAGGGTCCTGGGATCATGCCCCGCATCAGGCCCTCTGCTCATCGGGGAGCCTGCTTCCTCCTCTCTCTCTACCTGCTTCTCTGCCTACTTGTGATCTCTGTCAAATAAATAAATAAATAAAATATTTTAAAAAAATAAAATAAAATATGATTTAATTTAAAATGTGATTAAATTGTAAGTACCTTGAGAAGTAGTATTCTTGCTAAATTTCTGTTACTGAAATGTTTAATAAGTCAAGCAGTTTCTATTTGGGTCAGATATAATGCAGTATTTTAAAAATTATACCATCATAGGAGATTGTCTTCTCTTTCCGTAAGGATAACAGATTAGTCTTAACTGATCTCCCAGTTTTGACAATTATCTTTGAATGAAGACTTTACACTTAACAATAAATTTTTACATGAGAATGCAAATCCTTCCTTGAGCGGTTGTGATAACTGTTTTGTTCTTTTTTTGATTTTCCTAACAGATTGGGTAAAATTAGAAATTTAGGAATTGTCTGAGAAAACTCCTAATTTAAGATTCATGAGTGTAGAGATTTTGTTTTATTAACTATTGTATTCCCAATACCTAGCAGGAAGTAGCTGATGAATAAATTAATTTACATAGAATATTACTGGGTTTAAAAAAATGACTCTAGGGGCACCTGGGTGGCTCAGTGGGTTAAAGCCGCTGCCTTCGGCTCGGGTCATGATCCCAGGGTCGTGGGATCGAGCCCCGCATCGGGCTCTCTGCTCTGTGGACAGCCTGCTTCCTCCTCTCTCTCTCTGCCTGTCTGCCTACTTGTGATCTCTCTCTGTCGGATAAATAAATAAAATCTTTAAAAAAAAAAATGACTCTAGATGAATTCAAGAAAAATCGAATATTGTGACCACCCATAATTTGATTTAAGTTGGAGACTTTGATTTTGCAAATTTAAAGGAAGTAATCAGTATATTAATCTAAACAAGTGTTAAGGAGACAAGATGAAAACAAAATACTCTAGCATTAAAAAAAATTTTAAACCATGACCATTATGAGAGTCTTCAGAGCTGAGAGAGTGCCTAGTTCATCCTATTATCATAATATGATCCCACCCTGTGGCACAAAAAAATGTTTACTATTTCACTGAAAATACCCATGCTTATTAAACATAGATGGCATAACTTTCATGTAACAAAACATTTCTTCCAGTTATAAATTTTTGGTGATGCATCATGACAAAGAATTATTTCCTGCTTTTCAGAATATTTCAGGTGTTCAAACTGAAACCCAACTTTTTGGACTGGAACCAGTCAGCACCTATTCTGTCAGCATATCTGCCTTTACAAAAGTCGGAAATGGTAATCAGTTTAGTAATGTGGTAAAATTCACAACTCAAGAATCAGGTAAGACATAGGTTTTTGATCCTAATATGCTTCACTCTGCATTTAACACTTTTCTCTTCCTTTTGGTTTGTGATAAAGTAACATCATTTAATAGTGCATTCAAAGGGAAGTTGAATTTCAGGGCCTTAACAGTAGGCTGTCTTGTCTGCAATCAAATCTATACATATATTTACACGTGGTTTTTTCCTTTTGAATGGAGGAGATTGAAATAAAGAAATAGTTTAGGAACAAAGTAGGTTTCTAGATACCTGTGAAAATTACCTAATTCTTTTTTTATATAAAGTTTTTATTTAAGTTCATTAGTTAACATACAGGGTAATATTAGTTTCAGGTATACAATATAGTGATTCAGTACTTCCTCACAACACCGGGCACTCATGACAAGTGCCCTCCTTAATCCCCATCACCTATTTCACCCAACACCACACACCTCTTCTCTGGTGACCAACAGTTCTCTATAGTTAAAAGTCTATTTCTTGGTGTCCCTCTCTCTCCCTTTTTTATTCCCCTTTGCTTGTTTGTTTTGTTTCTTAAATTCTTAGTATCAACTGAGACAGCTGGGGTCGGGGGGAGGGAAGAGAAACCAACCAGTAGTCACTTTTAACAGATGAGTTTATATTTCCATGAAGCGATACCACTGTTTTTTTGTTTTTTTTTTAAGATAATGTATTGTGACACGTGAAGACCACTGGCCATTATGTAAGCTTCTGTTTTCCCATAGCCCATCTGTAACAAGTGGAGGGGATTACGAAGACTATGAAATACCATTGGTATAATTAAACAGCGTACCTACACGTCACATCCATGCCAAAGCTCACCTTTGCTTGTGTACTGGATAGTTTGTGTTTATGATCTATTTCATGGGTGGCTTAGAAATGCACTTTTCCTTCTCTCAACTGGACCATATATTTAAAAGCACCTCTTCCTCACTTTTTTCCTCAGTGATTATTTAATGAGCACAAGATATTTCTCTAGTTATTTTTACTCAGTACCTTTAGATGTACTTCCTCTCACTTTAATAAATCTCTAACTTGAAACTCGGGACCCCTCACTGATAAATTAGTCCTTTTTGCATTAATTTCTGAACATCTGAGACTTTTTTCCCATAGCATTCCCATAAAATAGGCTAAGACAATAATATATACCATGGATAAAAGTGCATGCTTTGAAGTCAGTGTCTGGATTTCAATCCAAGCTTGCATAGCTGTACAACCTTGCAAAGGCCCATGAGTTCTCTGAGCCTCTGTGTTCCTAACTGAAAAGAAATACATATTAGCAGTAGCTACCTATAAGGTTGTGGTAGAAAATAGTTTAAAAGATCCTCATAAAGTTCTTATTAGAGTGGTGGGCACATATTTGGTGCCAAAAAAAAAAAATACTCTTCTTGCCTCATTCTCCTATTACAGATGAAGAAACCATGATTTGGGCAGTTTAGATAAAAAGGTCTGAAAAGTTAGTGAAGAAACTGAATTAGAACATCAGCTTCTGACCTCTAGCGAAGGGGGAACATGACTGTAGGAAACGGTTATATCATAAATGATAATTTACATATTCTATCCAAATGTTAAACCTATAAAGAAGAAAAACATTTTAACAATTTATACATGTATCAGTTTAGTAAAAATCAAGGCTAATCTTGTAGATAGTAACCCAGTAAATACTTTAATCAATAAAATAAAATTATTGCATAAAATTCTATGCCTTGATTGGTTAAGTAAAAAAAAAAATTTCAACTTTAAGGGTTAAATATTACTGGTTAATTATTTTTTGATTTACAGAGTCAGTGGAATAGGTATTCACAAAATCTGGATTTATAAATTAAATTTAAGCAAAGTGTCAACTGAATCTTAATTTATTTTATGAAAATATTATATATTTTTGAAAATAAAGAAGCAAATAATTAATAATGTTTAATTGCCAGAACCCTGGATCATCTGAGAAATTGTCTTTTCTTTAATTTTAAATCCCACATATCCTTTAGTGCTGATGCCTTTATCTTACAGAGGAAGAAAATTTGTGAAGATAAATTTAGGTCAGAGGAGAAAATAAAAGAGTACTTGAGTATTCTTTAAATAATGATGCTTTGACCTGTACCCCCGGGGCAAATAATACATTATATGTTAGTCAAAATAATTAAAAAAAATAAAAATAATTTAAAAAAATAATGATGCTTTGCATAATGGCAGCAAGTTGTTTATACTTCTTTATACTCCACCAAGTCTTCATACTCCGCTACTTCTTTACAATCCACAAAATGACGATATGCAAATTTTCCTTCTAGCATCCTCTTTTTACTGTAATAAGAAAAGCTATGCTAATATTAGGGGGCATTACATAATTAGACATTTCCATGGGCAGTAGCCAGTCTCTCTAATCTGCAGTCACTTTGATGGGCTGGGGTACTGCTCTTCAACCAGGTCCTCAAGATAGAGTGGTCCTCTGAGAGACTGGGTTACTTCCAAGTAAATTCATGGAAGTTCTAGAAAAAACTAGGACTGAATAAAAAGCGGGGACTGATTTAAATCTTCCCTCCGGTGACTTTTTTTTTTAAGATTATATTTATTTGACAGAGAGAGAGAGAGAGATCACAAGTAGGCAGAGAGGCAGGCAGAAAGAGAGAGGAGGAAGCAGGCTTCCCGCTGAGCAGAGAGCCCGATGTGGGGCTCCATCCCAAGACCCTGAGATCATGACCTTAGCCGAAGGCAGAGGCCTAACCCACTGAGCCACCCAGGTGCCCCCTCCAGTGACTTTTTAAAAGATACTGAGGGATCAGTCTTTCACAATTCTTCCAAAGAAGCCTACCATTGTAAAAACAAAATCCCTAAATTGATCGCATGTTTCCTAGTACTATTGTTGCAGGAATTCTCTGCCTTTAGTGCCCCCAGTTCTTGGTCATGCCGCTTCGAAGAATGAAAAGGTAGACCAGGCAAAGAGTGGTGAGCTCCAAAGCAAAGTTTTTTGAGTAAGAGAGTATAAAGCTCCCAGAGAGGGAGGGGACCTGAGAGGGTTGCCCTCGGAGTTTCTAAGTTTAGGGGTTTTTATGAGCTCTTTTGCAGAACTATCTTCAGTAAGCAGGGTGTACTGAGTTGTGCCAACCAGGGCTTTGATCACATATAGGTCTACCTATTAGGTTAATGTCCAACTGCTGATGGTCTTGTTTGGCTGACATCTGGGGGCTTATGTCTTAACCACCCCTTGCTTGTGATATTGACATATACTTTGTAGTTATTTGTCTTATTTTAGGATGCTTTGCAGAAGTCATTTCTTCAAAGGCTGCAAAGCAGAATGTCAGTCTGGTCCTGTCTTAGCTGCAAAACTGGATGTTAGTGCTGTTTTCTCTTAGCTGTTCTGACTCCCTGTTTTCCCATTGGGGACCCTGGCTCTGACTGCCTAACTGTCCAACTATCTCCTAATGGTCTTAGGCCCAGAGGTATCACATCATGAAGGTACCTACATCTTTGTTTTCCATAAAAAGTTTCCATTAAAAAAGTATTACTAAGACTACTCCTTTCCAGTTAAGAGATAAGAAGAGCAGGCTTCAGCCACTGCCTGAGCTTGAGCCTATATAGTTAGTTGCTTCTCAGGATTCAAGGATGATTTCTGCTTGGGCCCAGGAAAATGTTCGGTGATTGGCTCAGTATTGTAAAGATTAACATAATAGCATAGAAAAGGAGCCAATTGCCATTTGATTCAGTCTGTGTTAAGAACTTAGCACACAATGCAAGGTTGATATGTTAAATTTTTATTTGGTCTCAACTCTTAAACATGATTTTATGTAGCAATGATGTAATGAAATCATTTACTACATGTGGATAAATTTTAACTTTGGACATTTGTTTATCTTTTAAGTTCCAGATGCTGTACAGAACATACAGTGTGTGGCAACTAGCTGGCAGTCAGCTTTAGTGACATGGGATCCACCCAAAAAGGCAAATGGAATAATTACACATTATATGATAACAGTTGAAAGGAATTCTACAGAAGTCTCTCCCCAAGAGCACATGTATACTTTTGTGAAACTTCTTGCCAATACCTCTTATGTCTTTAAAATAAGAGCGTCAACCTCAGCTGGTGAAGGTGATGAAAAAACATGCACCGTCAGCACACTTCCTGAAGCAGGTAACCACTTTGAAACATGTAACTGATCTGAAACAGGTAATTTACCTCACACCTGAAACAAGTAACCATTTGTGGCCTGTGTCACACATTTGTCAACACCATTTGTAATCTTTTTTTTTCTTTCAAGTTTTTATTTGAATTCCAGTTAACAGACAATGTAGTATTAGTTTCAGATGTAGAATTTAGTGATTCATCATTTATATACAACACCTAATAGTGCTCATCACAATTGCCCGCCTTATTCCCCATCACCTATTTGGCCCCCCCCCCCCCCCCACTACCTCCCTTCCAGCAACCCTCAGTTTGTTCTCTCTAATTAAGAGTCTGTTTTCTGGTTTGCCTCTTTCTTTTTTTTTCCTCCTTTGTTCATCTGTTTTGTTCCTTAAGTTTCACATATGAGTGAATTCATGTGGTATTTGTCTTTATACCACATTTATCTGAAGATACAAAAGACATACTTAAAAGTGTAACACATACATTTTTATGACATGTGTTACCTGAGTACTAGCTGTGTAGTACATTGACCCCTCTCCACAACATTGGGAGATTAAAAGGAGGAAAAGAGAGAGAAAATCTGTTCTACTGTGTTTCCATAGATATCTGTTTCTTACTATCCAAACTCTGAACTTATTAAGTTATGCTTTCTCATAATTTAAAATATGGAATGAACATGTAAACATTTTGATATTTATCTTTTACTTAATTGATTTTATGGAATTCTAGATGCTTCCCTGAATTCCATAGCTGACGGTGTCAAACTCTCATTCATCTATTTGTTTTTGTATATACCAGCCCTTATCTTGTATATTATTTGAATTAAAACATCCAGTTCACTAAGCTCTAGTCCACAAAGAAGAAAACTCTTGCCTTCCCCAACACTGGTCCGACCTACATCATAATCTCCTTCATCCTTCTACCTTCTCCAGTATTGTACCTGCTCATATAGATACAAGTCTGATTCCTTCCTGATAATTATTTTACTGGAAGTTCTAACAGAGACTGTGGGTTATGGCATAATTGTTTACTTCTAGCATATCCAAATCTGTTATCTTGGTAGCATCTTGTAATTCCTTACTCCTTTTGAAATCAGCATAACCCAATTTTACTCCATTTCTCTATCCTTGAGGTGGTAAACCACAGAACTTTGAGACATGGTGTGCCTTTTCCCTGGTTTCAGCATCCTGATCAGCATCCTTTCCTTCTCATTCTTCCAGTGCAACACTTCTTCATACTTCAGTGTTCTCACTCTTCAGCTGGAATGGATGCTTTTCAGCAACACCTGTCTCTTACTCCTTATATCTCAAACCATGCCACTGTGACTCATCGTCCAGGGGGTTCCCGACGCTGAGAGGATTCCACTGTTTGTTTTCACTAGATGCTGGCTGAAGAATAGTGCTATAAAAAAACAGAAATGGTTTACTGGTTTCAGCTATAAATTCACCTTTTCTTTTTCTTTTTCTTTTTCTTTTTTTAAAAAAGATTTTATTTATTTATTTATTTGACAGAGATCACAAGCAGGTAGAGAAGCAGGCAGAGAGAGAGGAGGAAGCAGGCTCCCTGCTGAGCAGAGAGCCTGATGTGGGGCTCGATCCCAGGACCCTGGGATCATGACCTGAGCCTAAGGCAGAGGCTTTAACCCACTGAGCCACCCAGGTGCCCCTAAATTCACCTTTTCTAACTCTCCTAGCTGCTCCATAATCTTCTACATATACTTTGTTCACACTCTTTCAATTTTCCATAGCAGAATTCTGCTCTCATTTTGAACATAATCTACCCATGTTATCATTTATATTTGATGTGGTTCTTCATTTTACTACATCAGTGATACTGACTTGACCTCCTTCAAAATTTGCCCATATCTTTATTTATGCTCTCAAAATAACCTCTCAGGGGTGTCATTGACTTCTTTGTTTCAGAAATCTGTTTCAATATCATATCTCCTCTAGAACATTACTCCATCAATTTAATATACCTTCTCCTGCATTATATCCCCCTCTCTCTCATACACACACACAAATACACACACATAAATTATTAGAAAATTTCAGCTATGGAACTGGTTGTCATATCACCCCTAAATATTTTTCACATGGAATTTATACTACATGAATTCTTCTCTTCCCTACTTTTCTATGCCTGTACTTTATAATCATTTTGACACCAAGCCCCATATTTATATGTGATTCTTACTCCCATCTTTCCTATATAAAGTCAGATCTTATCAATAAAGTCTCTGCCATGGTTCTGCGCTTTTCTCCTTCTTCTCCAACTTGACTGCCCCATTTTGCATCATAGATTCATTGCTTCCTGTAATAATATCCTAAGGTAGCCTTCCTACACACACTCATCCAGCCTGCTCATCAGTCTTCTCTTCCTACCCTCTTACTTTGATTGAATTGTCTCTCATACACAGTTTAGAGCATTTACGTGTTGGCAGTTAAAGTTTATTATCTGAGGGTAAAAGTTAAACATATAGATTTGGGTATTTAAAGCATAGAGATAAGAATGAAAGTCACAAGATGTAGGAGATGGTTCAGGATACCCCAAAGGTTTTACTTATTCTTATTGTCTAGAAAATGCATCCCGGGGGTGCCTGGATGACTCAGTAGTTAAGCGTCTGTCTTCGGCTCAGGTCATGATTGCAGGGTCCTGGGATCAAGCCCCACATCAGGCTCCCTGTTCAGCAGGAAGTCTGCCTCTCCCTCTCCCACTCCCCCTGCTTGTGTTCCCTCTCCTGCTCTCTCTGTCAAATATATAAATAAGATCTTCAAAAAAAAAAAAAAAAAAAGAAAGAAAGAAAATGTATCCCAGAATTTATCAACAGTTAGAATCTGACTTCTGTCTAGCTTTTCAATCTTATGTCCCTCCACTGCTTTTCCTCATCTAGCTGATGCCTCTAGCCAACCTTCATTTTTTCAGTATATTAGACTTGAAGTATTCAATTCAAAGAACATTTATTAACCTCTTGCTACTGGTATGGGCTAATAATTGATTAGATTCTCTCTTTTTAAACATATCCAACACTTTCTCATGATCAAATTGTTTTGCTTCCTGTAGCTATATTGTCCTTTTCCTTTTCTAGGTCACACAAAACTGTATTCATTCTAGAAAACCCAGTTTAAGTGTGTGTGTGTGTGTGTGTGTGTGTGTGCGCGCGTGCGTGTGTGTGTTTTAAATTCTTCAATGACATGCCAAGCTTTAAAGCCACAGGCTTCACTCCTGACTTGCTGAATCACATCTTCAGGAATTGAGGCCCAGGAATCTGTTAAGCATTTCTTTAGGTGATCTGATGTCTAAATCTGGGGAAGTACTAGAGTAGATTACTCATGAACTTGGATGGTTGGTGATATGTAGCAGTGAGGACAGGGAGTGTCAGAGAGGTTCAGAAAAGAGTGATAGGTAGTTGCCTAGTAGGTGGGCCGCAGACCATTGCTATGTAGAATCTGGAAGAAGGAAGCATGTTCAAATCCAGGCAGATGGTCTAGTGCCAGGTACAGTGGTCTTGATCATTGGACAGGAACTGAGTCTCAGAGAACTGGAAAAAATGGACATGTAATTCTGAGATAAATTAGAGGTTCAAGACTGAAAATGAGGCAGAAGACTCATTATTGAGTCCATTGGTACTCAGGGTGACTGCTTCATCACAAGAACAAAGCAGAAGTTCAGTTAGTAGAACTGAGACACATAGTCAAAATAGTAATGTGCATTCGATATAGAGACACCTGAATGCAAGGTACAGGTCTTTGTAAAAAATATATATATTTGAATTTGATCTTAACTCAGGGTTAAAAGACCACATGAGTGAAAGCTGAAGGGAATCTAAATCAATGAATTAGGCAGATATTAGATATATGGTACTGTGTGTGAGGTACTGACTTACTACTGAAGACAAATTCTTTTCAAAGTTTAGATTTCTAACTCCCTGCATCTGAATGTATATCCCTGAGACCCTACTCCAGATCTGTGGAATCAGAATTTGGAAAACAAGACTCACAACAAGTCTGCATTTAAACAAGACATGTGGGTAGGACAATGCTGAAATTAGACATGCACTCTATTCCATTGTAAACGTTTTGCTTGCAGGATCTATGTCTAGTTTGTCTTTGTTTTACTCACAGTTCCTAGCAGATACCCGTGGAATTATAGGTTCTCACATGTTTGTAGAACAAAGAAATGAATTTTTTTTGTTATGAAATTTATTATTTTCTGTGAGGGTTTTTATCCCATTGAAAAATATTATATCTAGGGGCACCTGGGTGGTTCAGATGGTTAAGCATCTGCCTTTGGCTCAAATGCTGATCCCAGGGTCCTGGGATTGAGCCCCACATGGAGCTCCCTGCTCAGTAGGAAGCCTTCTTCTTCCTCTCCCTCTACCACTACCCCTGTTGTGCTCTCTCTCTCTCTCCCTTTGTCAAATAAATAAATAAAATCTTTTAAAAATATTCTTTCTACATTTTCACCAGGCAGAATTATAGATATTTTCTCCCATGCAAATGTAGAAGTATTTTTAATTAAGGAGAGTCATTCACATGAAACATAAGTATTAATTGGTACTTCAAAAATAGCTAAGCAATTTTTTCATCTTTAGATTAAGTTTCAGGTCTAGGATGTAATTATATTTCTGATTACAATATTTGTTAGGTAAATAATTTGCTCTTATCTGAGTTCACATGAATTGTTTGTTGATTAGATATTAGTTAGAACTGGAGATTCATTGTTCAGAATGGAAACAGTTTTATAGTTGTTGCAAACTTCTAATTTATAGTGGTCTAGGATTGGTTATGGTGTATAGTCAGCTCTGAGTCACTGACTCTGTACTTATTTTTGACATAAAGTAAAATCAAATTTGGCTCACTCTCTCACTGCCTGGTGTCTGACCTTAACATTCCTTCCAGGGATTATTGGGCATTTTTCTCAGTGTAAACTTGGTCATATCTGGGCACAGTTAAACATGCATCATGATGACTAAATTTATGAGAAGATTAGTGTTTGGCGTCTAAGCTGGTTCCATTGTCACAGTTAAGCATGTTGGAATAGGGCAAAAATAGATGATGGTCCCAAACCTTAGTACTTTAAACAGTATTTTATGTCAAAATATATCATATTTACCAATAAAAATATTATAGCAAGTACATGTGCACACAGGACTGAACTTTTAGAATCTCATATTAGCTCAAAATACATGTACTTATTCACATTTTTTAAATCGTAGTAAATGTGATTTAATGTTGAGTTTTTAAAACTTTATTTTTCCTTTGGAAGATAATTTTACAGTTTGGATTTATTCAGAGCTCTTCCAAGTTCAGTAATTTAGTATCAAGAGAGAAAAATTATCTACATCCCTTGGATGACCAAAACTCAACTGAGGGAAAGTAAAATACGCATTTGTGGTTTTTAGGAGTGTTATTTTTAGAAATGATTTCTTCATTCATTTTTGTTTCAAATGAAGATATCAGGTACATATAGGGACCCACTGGAAGTCCACTGAGCTAGCAAATATAAATATATATAAATGTGTGTGTGTGTGTAATTTTATTTCTTTTCAGTGTTCCATAATTCATTATTTATGCACCACACCTAATGCTCCATGCAATATATGCCTTCCTTAATACCCACCACCAGGCTCACCCAACCCACAACCCCTCTCCCCTTCAAAATCCTCAGTTTGTTTCACAGAGTCCACAGTCTCTCATGGTTTATCTTCCCCTCTGATTTCCCCCATCTCACTTCTCCTCTCTATCTTCCAATGTCCTCCGTGTTATTCCTTATGCTCCACAAGTAAGTGAAACCCTATGATAATTGACTCTCTTTGCTTGACTTATTTCACTCAGCATAATCTCTTCCAGTCCTGTCCATGTTGATACAAAAGTTGGGTATTCATCCTTTCTGATGGAGGCATAATACTCCATTGTATATATGGACCATATCTTCTTTATCCATTCATCCATTGAATGGCATCTTGGTTCTTTCCACAGTTTGGTGACTGTGGCCATTGCCCATTGTGAACATTGGGGTACAGGTGGCCCTTCTTTTCACTACATCTGTATCTTTGGAGTAAATACCCAGTAGTGCAATTGCAGGATCATAGGGCAGCTCAGTTTTTAATTTCTTAAGGAATCTCCACACTGTTTTCCAAAGTGGCTACGCCAAGTTGTATTCCCATCAACAGTGTAAGAGGGTTCTCTTTTCCCCACATCCTCTCCAACACATGTTGTTTACTGTCTTGTTAATTTTGGCCATTCTAACTGGTATAAGGTGGTATCTCAATGTGTTTTTGATTTGAATCTCCCTGATGGCTAATGATGATGAACATTTTTTCATGTGTCTGTTAGCCATTTATATGTCTTCTTTGGAAAAGTGTCTGTTCATGTCTTCTGCCCATTTTTTGATGTGATTATCTGTTTTGCGTGTGTTGAGTTTGAGGAGTTCTTTATAGATCTTGGATATCAGCCCTTTA